>CAKALG010020258.1:0-10374 GCA_916700815.1 Helicolenus hilgendorfi | reverse complement strand
TGGTCTGCTCCAGCCACGGCCACATTCACAGACCCCGGGGGCCTGCGGGCCATCATGTCTCACTTCAGTGAGGTCAAAGCGCCTTCAACTCTGACATGTCCAAATGCACAAATTATGACCCTGTCAAATCCAGAAATTATGAATTAGGTATTTCCTTTACCTCATTTGAGTGTTTGGTATGTCCAGGAACAGTGCTGAAGTTCAAGCTCATAAAAGGGATGAAACACACACAAGATAAAAGTACATCTGTCTTACACCTAGGGGGGAACACTGGGTGGAGAATTGCGCCAAACCTTATCCTATATAAAACATTACTGTCTTGTATGATATACAAAAATGGTGTAATAGTAATCCTCAAGAATTTACATTTCTTGACTGAAAGGAAGAAAACAAATTCTGAATTTGTTAAACATATCTTGAGTGAAAAACCTTTTCAGAAAACTGAGATAATCAGTAACACATTTCCTTATAATTACATATGCACTCAGCAATATATAGTTTTGTAGTATTGCAATTAGTTCTTGACCTCATATCTGATTGATAGCTGTTGTAATGCCACAGTTAACAGGCAAGATAATGATTTAATCCTTAAGGCATTATGGGAAACAAGGAAGCTGAGAAAAAAGATGCTTGTTAATGGAAATGTAGAAGTGAAAATTAAACTTTCAAACATGAGGGAAGGAAATTAATCAAGTGTAGTAAGTCATTTATATTCATAACTAGGTGAACAGACCAGAATTGGACACAGTAAGACAAAGACCATATTTCAAACAACTGATTTTTGTGAATGATGTCAAGATATTGAAACCATTGATGTGTGCTTAAACCTGCAGGAAGGGGAATATCTCCAGCAGATGGCAGTAATGGTACTACAAGGATGCCAGCTGCTGTCAAACACTCAAAGAAGAAGAAGAAGAAGAGGGAGGCTGAATCAAAATGCAGTATGGCAAGATGGCAACTTCCCAAATAACCTGCTCCCTTGAAAGGATTCCTGGAATACCCCACGCCTTCTACACTAAAGTAAGCTGAACAAACACACCCTCTCATCTCATCTAGCCAACATTTAAGTGTCTGTTCTTTGGTGACATGCATTAACTGATACTTTGGAGCCTATTAGAGTTTGTTAGCAAACATCACACATATTTTGCATTGCTTCTTATTCAGAAAATATAGATAGATAGAATTTGGACTTGATTAATTAATTATTTTTTAATTTAATCAGTTTGTCTCTATGCTGCACAATATTGTCTCCACTTTTCTGTCAATTTAATCAGTTTGACATGTTTACTGAGATTTGTTTGCTGTTAAATTATGATATTTATGTTTTCAGGAACATTGCAGAACTTTTGAGACTTCATTGATTTATCAAGTGGTGTTTCCTGTTGGCTAATAGGAGGAGCTGTAGGTTATAAAAGCAGGAGTTGGAGCTTTTTTTTTGAGTGACTCGACCATTGCTGATAGGGGCAAGCTGGAGTTGTTGTCACCTGCACTGAGCACAAACTTAAAATGGTATAGCCAAGTGCAGAGTTGTCTTTTTGTGCCTTCACTGCCTGACCAACCAAATACTGCTGCAGGTAACCTGTTGGTAAATATCACATATGTTGAACATAAACAACAGAATAAGTATTAACATGAAACCAACACCAAGTTCATAATGGGGCATTTCTTAAAGAAGTCTTTCCAACTAAATGGGTTGAAAATGTGTTTGAGGCCTCAAGTGTTCACAAGGGGCTTCTTCTGGTCATAAGAACTGTGTCAAGTGTGGAGACTGAGACAGAGTTGAAATGTCGTTAATGAAGCTGTTTATGTGCACATATTGAATATGAAAAGAATGTAGTAGTGATAGAGAAATGTTGCTTCTAACATGCAGCTCAGATCAGCGTCCCTCGGGGAAGAGGCTGTTGCACTGCAAGAAAAGGATCTAGATATCGGCAGCGTTGGACGATCATGAGGGTAAGTTATTGAAATCAATATCAAATACACAAATATGCAATAATGTTCAAATCCATGTGCATATAGACCGTTTCAACGGAATTGCATTGCCAGGCAACAGCTTGGGTCCATGTTCACTTCTTGTCAGCTGATGTCATTCACATACACTGCAACAGGAAATAAACTGGGACACATTTGGAATGTTTACGTTTACAACTGTGAGATGGTCTACAATATACACTATGATGTTTCTATTTCTAAAATGTCACTACGATGTTTCCATTTCTAAAATGTCACTACGATGTTTCCATTTCTAAAATGTCACTACGATGTTTCCATTTCTAAAATGTCACTACGATGTTTCTATTTCTAAAATGTCACTACGATGTTTCTATTTCTAAAATGTCACTACGATGTTTCCATTTCTAAAATGTCAAAGTCAGAAGGGACTATTTTCTTTAGACTAAAAGCTGAGTCAGCTTTGACAGTGAACATGTTTGATTGATTGTGGGCCAAGAAGGGATAATAGTGAAGGAATGTTTCCAAAGATATGATCTGTTACTTACCACTCGGAGGAGAGTTCTCCCAGTATGTTTAACATGGAAGCCAGATTGATTTTAAAAAACAAAAAAATGCAGGAATGATAGCTGAAGGGAAACTATGACCATGTTTGAGTTTCTCTTGGAAATTGGCCCAGGGTTTTCATGCCAGAGTGCAGACTGTGGACAAAGGTAGTTATAAAGGCAGCTGGCTAAGACATGGGGTAAAGGGTAGCCTACCGGTGAAGGGGTTAAGAGACTCTGCTTAGCAAATCTGCATCATCTACAATACAGGAAATTATGATTATGATTTTTTGTGAAGGGGGGGCACTTGGCGTGACTTTTTTGACATGACTAGTATTGTGTTTTTGTAGTGTTTTGGCACACAGGAAACTCAGGCTGCAACATCTATTGAGTACCGTTGGTTGCTAATGCCAGAGAAAGGATCTCAACCTTACCTGACCTCTTGTGAGTTTGACTCGTGTCCTGCAATGTGATTCCCTTGAGCTGGGTGGGCAGCTGGACCCGGTGTCCTCTGTCCGATTGTGCACTGACGGCTCATATTTTGGCGCTGGTTTCAGCTCATTTTGGTTAACACATACAGTAAACACACACAGACTATACAAAAAACCCCATAAATGATCAGGGATATTATTTATTGTCCATCAGTCTCGACAAAGGAGTTACCTGCTGCAACAAATAACGAGTCGTGTCCGATCTGCTTTGACAAATGAACAGTTTGCTCATTCAGTGGAAGTGTTTATTTAGAAACCCATGCGAGTGTGGCTGGAATATTTCTGTAAACTAGATACAGCATTTTGTAATATTTGCTAATTTCACTTAATCTGCAGTGCACCTGTTTGGCGATTTCAAAAATGATGATATGAAGATATTGCTGTATGGTTTAAATTGGGGTACAACAGCTTGAGTTTATTTATTTATTTTGTTTTTTAGTTATTAGGGAGTGAAAAGGTTCATATACTGTATTCAGTACTCTATTATGTTTTGCTTCAGCTGTGCTCTAGCAGCATGGTATTAAGTTATATCAAGTTATAAATATCATATATTTCCCTGTGATGTATAGTTTCAGTGTTATTTAGCCCTACAGCCATCCTTGCTAAAACAGTACACAGAGTGTGAGGCAACAGTGGTTTACACTTCATCTTTTAATGTCATGGGGGTGAGACTGGTGGTTCTCAAACCCACACAAAGCGCTCAAAGAAACCAGACCGATTATATCATCACCCCCTCACTGGTTCCCAACCTGGGGTCCCGACCCCCACTAGGGGCCGCCAAAGCTTCACACGGGGTCGCGGAGCCTTCTTGATATTAAGGGGTGTAAGAAAAGGTCCTCTTTTTAATATACAGTTGGCCTATATCTCAGCATTTCATTCATTCTGTGAGGAAAACTGAATTGTTATTTTTAAAGTTTGGATTATTATTTAAGATATAAACAGGATAAAGGAACAGTAAAGACCTGAACACAAGCTGTATTCACAGAGCCTTCCCTCTCTGCTAAACAGCCTCGTCCTGCATTAGAAAAGTACGCAGTTAAAACAACCAAAGGGCCGATAGAACTATGGCCAAGCGTCAAGGAGAAGAAAACACTGAACTTGTCAAAAAATAAGCCTATTAAGTATGTATGATTGTTAAAAATTAAGAGAACAAACAAACAGAAAATTGTATTAAAAGTTCCTAAAAAAATAACAGGAAAACTCATTTTAATATCCACAGGAAATAATAATAATGCTCAAAATTCATCCAAATCAGTCGTTTTAAAACAAACTTCCTGCAGTTATTGCGTTCACTATTTGGGTTAACTGTACAGTTTATCAGTTGTTCTGTTCTGTTATTGTTACGCATTGAATATAATATGAAATATTCATAAGATAAGTCAGCGGTCATCATTTTAATCAATGATGGAAAAGGGGTCCCTTAAGAAAAAAGGTTGGGGAACCACTAAGTTCATATGGTGAACTTTAATATTCACTCTCTTTTAGCTCGGTTTTTGGTCTCTAACAAGTCTTGAGGGAAAGATTATTAATATGAGCGACCCCTTTCACATTACAAATATTGACTATATACACAACTGTATGTTCTTCTGGCTTTGACTATCTGTTACAGCTCTGCTCTTTCCATTCCCCACCCGCCTGTTGATTGGATTTATAGACCGAGCTGTTTGGTATCAGTGCATGTAAGGATGATGCAATGTTCAAAAACCTCTTCCTGGTCATGCCTGGCTAGAGTTTCACCCATCATGGTTGAGGGGTGCATGGTTGTGTGTCTAATGAGCCAGTCTGTCTTCACGGTTGTTTGTGTTTGGCTCCCCCTTTGTCAGGGCTTTGCACCTTCATATAACCAATGGTTGTCTCTTTTGATTCACTGCACTGCTAGACAGAGGAGGAGCGCCTATAGAGGGCTCCACTTGTGTTCTTGTAACAAGTGTTAAACGCATCATTTTTTGATCCAAGAGGATGTGGATTTTTCTTATGTCCTCGACTTTGTGCTGTTCATAGATGACTGTTGTGTATAAAGCAACCAGAAAGCTCTTTGAGGAAAAAGGAGAACCTGGAAATGGGATATCAATTTTCAAAGAGAGAGTGACTGACTGTGGTGGGACATTAGCTGCTGTCATATACCCCAGTAGAGGCAACTCAAAAGAAGTGCGTGTGTGCGTGTGCGTGGGTGGATTGCTGCATTGCCCATTAGAAGGTCATCACGTGTGAATGTATTCGTATATATTACGATTTGTGCAATTCCACATTATACTTTGAATAAAAGCACATGCTTATGACTCGAATCCTCTAGCATGCCGGTGCGTGCGTCCGTCTGTGTTTGTGGTGAGCCGTCCTTCTAATCTGCCAGCCAGCGGTTGTGTATGAAGTGCTGCTGATGGTGGAGACTATTAGGCCTGTGAAGGGAGAGATGGCTGTCTTCTCCTATTCCCCACAGCTCATTTAAACGTCCAGCTGATGGCAGAGATTAAACGTCCTCTCTTAGAAGGAGGGATTCTGCGGCTAGACCCGGGCTGCTATTTAAGAAGCTTGAATGAGTGAAAAGCATGTAAAGAACCCATTTAGTGTAAGACAACGGAGAAGCAGTGGGTTTGCATGTGAAAACAATGCATCATGCCTCACACGATATACCACACATGTGGCCCGCTTGCTTATACATCTGGTTATCTTTTAGGGTTTGCAAATGTCAGGTAGGCTACATACTACATTGTTGAGAAGGTTATGTATTGAAACAATCAGGAGAAGTTGGTGTCCTTAAAGGGGCAATATACGACATTCAGAGATTCTGTGCCAGGATTGCCTGCACACGGCTCTCAACATGGAGATGGGTGAGCTAGTGGCTAGCAGCTAACGGTGCCAACAGCGCTAACAATGTCAACAACAGCAACAGTGCTGACAGAGCTAACAGTTTTAAACTGACAACGCGTCATCAACGGAAACTGCCGTGTGAGTGTGGATCAGAGTGGCGTGACAATTAGCTAGCCAGTGGGACACACACACACACACACACACACACACACACACACACACACACACACACACACACACACACACACACACACACACACACACACACACACACACAGGGACTCCCGTGTAAAAACCATAAAACCATTACATATGCAAACATATTATAAGCATGCAAAGCTTCATATCTGCATCAGATAGCCAAAGATAAAATGTTAGAGCAATAGGCTATCGCAACTCACAAAGAGTGCAATCAAACAACCAAATACACAAATGACCATGTCAGTGAGGATGACGCCAAGGAAAGTAGGTCCTCCCTTATCCCTAAAAACAATTGAATACAACTCATGTCAATCAAGTATTTCTCAAATTAAAGGAGTCAATAATATGAGTGAGTGGACACAACAAAGTTTTCTGAATTTTGTATTGCTGTTTTTGAGCATAAAATGACAGCTTGTTTGATAATATTGTTTTCACAATATTTTCAAAACTCTACGAAATATTAACAAAAGCATCCCCAAATTTCATCTACCAGCTTAACTTAATCAAAAGTAGCCCAATTGGGTGGAAACCAGCCCAATCTGGCAACACTGATTCACGGGCGACCGGCCCGGCTACTAAAAATAAGCACAGAGAAACTCAGATTACAACATAAACAGAGGGTGAGTTACTTCATTCTATGCTCAGGAAAGCATTACTCCACTGTATCTTTACATAGCAAATAGTTGTTTGCTGATATATCAATGTTCTGAATATCCTATATAGCTCCTTTTAATATTATTACTCAACCATTTTTGTAATTTTTGTCAGTCATTTCATTGGAAGAACTTGGTATCTGGCTTGTTTGGCAGTTTGCGAGATGCTTTAATCTTCTTTGGTTCAGTGCTTCTGTTGCATACTTTCTGTAAATAGAGAAAATACATCAACAATTAACACATTCATTCTTTTTATTATTCATTATCACAACTTTCCCCTTCTTATCGCATACTTTTTTGCAGCCAGCTCGCACGAAAAGTTGTATGAATGACACGATAATGCACAAGGCAAAAGCGTGCAATAAGAACGCTGTTATTGCTTTTGGCGTGTCATGTGTACACCATCTAGTCTGTACTGATACTGTACTTTACATTGGTAAATGCATCCATGTGAATATGCTACGATCAGAGTTAGTGACATAGAATAAATGGTGAGAAAGACTGCTGATGGGGAGGTGGATGGGTCCAACAAACACAGGACTTTCAATCAGGAGGCCGCTGTTCGAAACCGGTGTTTTTTAGTGACGTTTATGACATGTTTCTGTATTTATGTTATGTTGTTTCCGTGCATATTGTTATTTGTTTACATACTTATTATAATGCAACCATGACGTTTTTCCTAAACCTAACTTAAGTGGTTTTGTTGCGTAATTGTAAGTTAGGGTTTTTTTTTGCCCCCTGCTGGTACTGCACCTTCATACATGCGTGTGATATTCACATCTCTGTGACACTGACACGCTATCCTGTAGTGGACAGGCCAGTCTATTACTTGCTTTGGCTTGATATCGGGTTGGAATGTCATATATAGCTCCCATTTCTAAACCATTTTTGTAATTTTTGTCCGTCATTTTTCAGAAGAATTCTGGAAAACCCCGCTTTATATGGGATCTGGCTTGTTTGGTTCTTTGTCAGGTGCTTTGATCTTCATTGTTTCAGTACTTCTGTTGCACACTTTGTGTAAAGGGAAAAAAGGCGTCAACAATTAACACATCCGTTCATTTTATTTTATTATTCATTGTCATTGTCTTATTATATACTTTTTTGTTACACCTATGTCTTTTTTTGGTACTATGTCCCATTGCTGATTTAAAAAAATAAAACAAAAACATCTATACAACTGGTATATTCATCAGATATTAAGAATTAATATACACAAATCAAAAATTACAGTAGTAATAAGAGAACGTCTTGGAGTTTAGAAAGCTCTCCAAATTACATAAAGAATAAATCCTCTCATAATCAACAAAATATGTCATGCTCTGTGAGTTTGTTCATATTTTATTAGCTTAATTTAACTTTAACTTAATTTACATGCAATATGTATGGAAATAAAGCTTGAATTTCTCCAGTGTCTGTCTGTCTGTACACATGTCTATATAAATAGCAAACTTAATTTTGTTTACATTTTATAACGTACACACAAATACAATACATGGACATTTTTTAAAATATTGTAAGTGGTCATAATGATCCATTGGTAGATACTAAAGACAAGCTGTCTGTATTTATTGTCAGGCTTTGGCTGTATTTTTCTATATATTTGGCACTCTGAAGCAATACTTCTTGAGGAGCTTCAGGTTTTTTTTTGCTACGGTACGCAGTGGTGGAATGTAGCCAAGTACATTTACTCAAGTACTCTCTTCTCAAGTACAAATATGAGGAACTTGTACTTTACTTACTACTTGTAAGTATTTCCTTTGTATGCAACTTTATACTTCTTCTCCACTACATCTCAGAGAGAAATATTGTATTTTTACTCTGTGTCTGACAGTTTTAGTTTCTAGTTATTTTTATTTATTTATTTAATACATTTTTCTTTACAATTTTTCATACCCTTCCTGTCCACTGAAAACCACGTATCTCCAAATTTGGTGATTTTGAATTAGATTTTTTTTCTGATAAACTGAAGGATGAAGTGTTCTTTAAGAAAATGATCCTACTTCTTAAGCTAAATAAACTATAAAAAAAAAAACAACAACCTTGGATCAGCTGGAAAACACATCACCATAAAGCTGAAAACAGAGCTGTTTTTCTGAGCTGGTGGTTCTCACTGGACAGCGACGCTACAAACATATAATCATATGGAATATGATGCATTGCTGTAGGTTAAACTACCTAATAGTATATAAAATAACCTTAAACAACTACAGCAGACATTAATTCACCAGTTATATTATAAAACGTCACTGACAGGGACCATTTTACTGCAGAATGAGTATTCAACTTTTTATACTTTAAGTAGGTTTTGCACACATACATACTTTTTCTTAAAGAGGACCTGTTGTGCTTTTGTGCTTTTGCCCTTTCCTCCAGTGTGTTATATAGTTTTTTTGTGCATGTAAAAGGTTACAAAGCGCTCGCCAAAGGGAGTTACTCACCCACACAGGAACACTGCTCCTGAACTGATTGAAAAGCTTGAAGTCCAGCCTTTTCGGTGATGTCACCAAGTAACACATTTGCATAATACCTGCCTAGTAGCTAGTTTGGCACGCCATCAAACAAAGCTAGAGCGGAGTCCGAAGAGTTTGGTTCGGTTGACCAATCATAATAGTGGGCCAGCTGACTAATCAGAACAATAAAAACATATTCTAATAGAAACCAAAAATACAGGTATACACCTGAAAATAGGCATTATGGGTCCTCTTGAAGTATTGTTTTGAATACAGGACTTTTACTTGTAGTATTTTCGCTTTATGGTATAAGTACTTTGACTTCACTAAGGGGTATGAATACCTCTTCCACCACTGACTGTAAGTAAGCAAGAATGGCTTGGATCAAGGACTGAAGGATAATTATTGCAAGGGAGGATGAAGTGAATCAGCCAAAGAGAGCTGCACGAAAGCGCCATCATGAAAGTTTTAAAACTGAAGCCTAAGTGGATCTGTGGACAGACTTTATAGACATATAATTTTGCATCTATTTCCAATTTTGAGTAGACATGCCATGATGTGGCACAGCTGCTGATGTCAACAAAGACCAGAAAGTGTTCCCACTACATTTTGTAATATGATGTGAACAGCAGATCCAATGACAGATTCTTGCACTATCATGTCCTTCAGCAAGCCACGACACACCTCGACAGCTCCAGGGTTAGGCTTTATGACGGAGGAGAATTAGAGCTGACAGCAACAGAAACGGAGCATTTCATTGACTGACAGGCAGGCATGTCGGTGAGCTGCAGACGCCTCAGAACAATGTAACTTTATCCTCGGAAGTGATACTTTGAGCTGCACATTCTCGCAACACCAAAGTCCGGTTTACTCCTTCTGGGCTTGTTGCTGTAAAACAAACAATCACACATCAGTCGGAAATCATAGTTTCATTCCACAGTGTCTTTGAAAGCTTTAAGCTTCATTATCACCTTTCTGTTTGATGTTTTAGTCCTGACACACAGGCTCCTCTTTTTTCTCCAGGCGACACCTTACATAACATATTAGCCACTGAAACATCCTGTATGTCTTATACTGTACGCCTCAGTGTAAATAATCATTACACGGTCACTAAACTATGTACCGAAACTTTTCAAAATAAGTGAAATCAAAGTTCAGATACATTGACAATAATAGTAATAATAATAATAATAATTACAATAGTAATAACAGTAATACTACTACTACTACTACTACTAATAAAAGCAATAGTAATAATAATAGTAATAATAATGAG
>CAKALG010020253.1:0-11747 GCA_916700815.1 Helicolenus hilgendorfi | reverse complement strand
AAAATAGCTGAACAGCTGCTGCCGAACCTGCGGTAGGCCAGCGGCAGCAGCAGCAGCAGATGTGGCCTGTCATTGTTGCGGGGATATCTGATCACACTGATCCTGAAGCTACCGAGAGAAGAGCGCTCAGCTAGGTGTGCCAGATGTGATGAAGCCAGACCTGAAGCTACCAGTTGTTTCTGTTTGTAAGGACAAACACTGATCACACAGTGGGACTGTTATTTTAGCCCCTGATGTTCAGACACCAGCCCATCTCCATCACTATCCAAGATTTCCCTTCTTTTCACTTCCTCGCTCCGTCTCCTCGCTCGTTTCTCCTCCTCTCTCTCTCCTGATATCGCTCTCTATATTCTACTCTGTTAACTCTCTCTCATCTCTCTTATCTATCCATCCATCTATCTGTGTATCTATCTCCCTCTCTCGCTCTCACAGCTGGTGTCCCATATCCTGGTTTATTTATGAGCAGTAAGATCTCTCATTAAAGCTGTTTCTCTGATGGGAGGGAACTCAACTGAACGGGACTCTGTTGGCTACGGTTGAAAGGCAACAAAGGCGGCTTGTAACCATACAAGCTGTGTTTTGCGATTAGATGGTGGAGCGTGCAGTGTGTCTGTTTTTATATTTTTTCCCTGAACCAGTCCTGCCTGGCCTCTTTCTGCCTTGTTGCCCCTTTGATGTTGTGTGTTCCTCCCAGGGCTTGATGGGTACCCAACTTGCTCCTTTTTCTGTTTCTTTGTTAACGCCTCTAACTAGACAGATGGCTGTCAAATCTCTACAGCCATCTCCCCCTAAATATTTTTGGAGGAATTTAATCCAAATTTGGAGCAGGACAGATTAAAATGCTGCAGCTTTTGTGGTTTTTTTGGCAATAGGTGAGATGTCTTGTAACTATGATCTCTTTATTTCACAGCTCCCAGATCTCAGTACAGCGCTGATAGTGGTGAGTTTATCATTTATATTTCAGAAATATTCTAACAGGATTTAGGCTTAATGCAGACCACCTCAGTTCTGAGCGGGGGTCTGGTTTATTGAAATGTTATCTTTTATATTTAGCTTTTGAATGGAAGATTGTATTGGGTCATAAATGATGTGTTTGTGCTGGATTCAGTGACCTTACATCAACAAAGCTCCAGTATTGTGTGCACACATCTGGAATTTTAGGAATTTCTTTGGTTAGCCATGAGCGCCATCTTCTGGCACTGACCTGGCACTGATCGTATGATTTCCAGGTGCCAAACTATATGAAAATGAAATTTAAGAAAGTGTTGGCTTGACTAAGGTAATATTTACTACTGCTTTGTGTATTTTAGATTTTGTCTGTAAATCCGCCTCTCTACCAGGATACGGACGCAACGGCATCCAGAGGGTGAGACCACAACACAGCGTGATTAGCTGGATTAATTATTTAGGCCTAGGGCTCATTTCTGATGGGTTCGACATCTTTGAAATTGCATCTGTTATGTGAAATTGTCATTAACCTCGAGGCACTGGAATTAGGGTATTGTTAGTGCTGTTGTTATTCCCTTATCTTATTATGTTTACATATCTCAGGCGAACATATGCCAGTATCCGTTGATGTTTAAATCGCTGTCCCCTCTCTGCAGCCTCAGAGTGCAGACTGCTACCAGTACCAGTATGACAGTGGCAGCGAGGTCAACTGGGGAAGCAGAGGTAATTTAATTTGAATTTAAAACACCTACCCCTTATTAGATTGAAGCAATTAATTCACCGTTTTTTTTCTGTTGTACTGACTTCATTTTCTTTCTTTCCTCCCAGCAGAGTACAAGGTAAGGTTTTTAATTAATCACTTGAATAATTCATTCCATTTGAGTTAGCCTTTATGTCGAATAATCCCAGTGTTACTGTAACTATGTGTCCAAAGTTTGATAAAGCATGGCTGCCTCTTTCTCTCGCTGCAGATTTACCCCTATGAGGCGCTCATCGTCACCACCAGAGGTCGCAACAGGCTGCCCAAAGATGCCGACAGAGCCAGACTGGAGGTAAGTTATGAATGGGCTATTAGGAAAACTGGGCTGGGAATAAGTTATCCCTGGTCTAGTTAAAAACGAATGCTGTAGACAGGATTATAGAAATACAAAGGCTATACCCAGAGCAGAATCCCACCTACCTAACAGACTTCTGACAAGCCACCAACCAAACTCTGTACAATATTCTTAGTATTTAAAAAAACTCTATATTCATTGAACTGTTCAATTATATTTTCTCTCAATATTATGTTTGTATTTTATGGTCCGGTGCTGGTTATTAAACACTACATTATTTTTCATTCATGTAGAGCTGCAACAACTAAACAACTAATTGATTAGTTGTCAACTATTAAATTAATCTGCAACTATTTATAACTATAATCAATTAATCGGTTTGAGTAATTCTTTTAAGAAAAAAAAAAAAAAAAAATTCTCATTCCAGGTTCTTAAATGTGAATATTTTCTGGTTTCTTTACTCCTCTACGACAGTAAACTGAATATCTTTGAGTTGTGGACAAAACAAGACATTTGAGGACGTCATCTTGGGCTTTGGGAAACACCGATTGACATTTTTCACAATTTATAGACCAAACAACTAATCAATTAATCGATCAAAATAATTTACAGATTAATCAACATTGAAATTGTTTTCAGTTGCAGCCATACATTCATGAATTTCGTTTTTTTTTTGCCTAAAATATTGACTTTAATCCGAAAAAAAATCATGTTTGTCATTATAACATTGATATCCTTAATGGTAACTAAGGCCTATTTGAAAATAATAGTATATTAGAGGAATGTGACACTTAATTGGGTACTGTTAAAAAATGACAATGTGATAACTGTATGTCGTCTCTATATCCTTTGTGTTCTCAGCGTCACCTGTCACCAGAGGAGTTCCTCCAAGTGTTCGGCATGACTGTGGAGGATTTCGACCGGCTGGCTCTGTGGAAGAGAAATGAGCTCAAGAAACAGGCCCGACTGTTTTAATAACATATGGGACGTCTGTTGAATACTGCCATAATTACTAGAGCGAGAGACTGTAGGAGGGGAAGAAAGCGATAGGTAGACTTCTGCTCAGTTTCACTGCCATGGCTGAGAACCTGTTCTAGACCTCCTCGGAAAGACGAACCAAATCCTGGTCACACCAGCGTGGACTGGAGATATCGAGAGGAAAGGCCACAGGGATATTATGCACAGATGGACTGATAAACTGTTACGTGGCTGCCAGTGCAACTGTGGCTGTGTGCTGGAGTGGTGTGTAAGCAATAGAGACTATAGTACATTAGCGATGTGCTTTTCTTAAGTCTGAAGGAGGGAGGGAGGCATTACTGTGCCCCTATAAAGCCACATGTGGGGATGTCTGTGACCAGAGACCGCAGTACTAAAACATAGAAGAGAAGAATTTTGGCTTTGCCTTATTTGTTATGCTCTCTTAGTTATGAGTGTGCAGCACCAGCAATCTGAATGAGTAGAATGTAGATGCAGTCTATCATTTATGACACTTTATCAGCGTGAATGATTAGATGAAAAGAGTTGAGTGTGTGAGCATACAGCGACACTTTGCTTTGGTTTATAAGGATGCATTTTGTTTACCCGTTTACCCTGTTTTTGCTCTTTCACCTGAAATACTGTGTCACTCTGGTTTACACTAATTGATATAGAATGAAACAAGTAACAATCTGAGGTGGACACACAACTTTTTTTTCAATTGTATCTGTGACATGCATTGATTTGTGTGCAAATGAAAACCAAAGTGAGAATGCAAATATACAGATTAGCAGATCACTTCCATGTAATGTTCTGGTTAAATAGTTCAAAGGTCACCACCAATAGATACAGTTCACTGTGCAGCTGTGTGTAAACCTAAAAGAATGTGCAATCCAGTAGATTAAATAGTAAAACACATGGATCTGTGAGTAAACACCAATTCAGTCCTCGTGTTCCATGTTTTCCAGCTCATTGCAATAGAATGATGACTAAATGTTTTAGGATGAGGACTGTAGTCATCCATTCACTATTGTTGATATTCTTTTAGAATGATAATCCAATAATTTTGTAGCTACAGAGATTATATTCACTCACGATGAAATGCTCTGCAAGGTATTTAACACACTGACAAAGATCCAGGGTTGTTGAAGACTTTACTTCCTTTGAATACTGTTATTTTTGATTTTGTCACTAAAAATTAAACTTGAAACAAATTCAGTCTATGTTTTTTTATTTGTCGTTGGGAGCCATCCACTTTTAAAGTTTGACATTTTGCGAATTATTGGCGCATTTGCGAGCTTGAAGACTTGTCATTAACACTGTTAATGGGTTAAAGCTCACCTGGTTCTGTCCAAAGGTAACCAGCACCTCTAAAAATTCTCCTGTTGACATATTTTACCTGTACAAAAACCGAACTGACAAAAGTTCCGCCATTCTCCTGCACCAAGATGCAGTCCGTCGGCGAACATCACCCCGGGAAAACAGCGTTGTCGTATTTACACCATTTTGATGTTTGTAGGCTGTGAATTAAGCAAACTAGATAATATGCATTAATTAGTGAGCTTTAAGCTGCTAGGCGTCTTTTGTGACATTTGGACCGAGCCAGCTGTTTCCCCTTATTTACAGTATTTATTTCCAGCTAAGCTAACGCTAGCTAAATTGTGTATTTACCGTACAGACTTCCCATTAAACTCGGCAGGAAAACGTATTTAGCATACTCTTAAAGGTCTCATATCATGCTCATTTTCAGGTTCATAGCTGTATTTTGTGTTTCTACTAGAACATGTTTACATGTTGTAATGTTCAAAAAAAACTTTATTTTCCTGATACTGTCGGCCTGAATATACCTGTATTCACCCTCTGTCTTAAACGCTCCGTTTTAGCGCATGTCAACGGAATTGCGACGAAATTGCGACGAAATTCCAACAGAATTGCGTCGCTAGGCAACAGCTTTGGTCCATGTGTACTTCCTGTCCGCTGATGATTCACAGTCACATACAACCAAGAATAAACTGGGACACATTTAGAATGTTTACCTTTAAATCTGTGTAAAGGGTCTAAATATTGTATATTCGTGACATCACAAATGGGCAGAAATCCTAACAGCTTGTTTCAAATGCAGAGTTTGTGAATACGGGCTGTAGGAGTAATTGTAGGAGCTAAGTCTATTACTTCAGCTACTGAGGTGATTAGCACTGGACTGACACACTTTTCACTGTTGATGTTACCTTTTGCTGCGTGCTGTGCTGAACAAAACCGATCCTCCGGTCGCTCATTTGTTTCAGAATAACAGTCCATTTATTCGCGATAGTGCAATAAAGAAGAAAGTCCGGTTTCCATTGCAACAAGCAAACAACACAACACGGCAAACAATTCAGCGTCACTGCATTCAAAAACCCTTTTGCCCCTCCTGGCTAAACCCTGACGTCAACACAACACTTCCTACCTATATACCCCTGGCTGGGTCAGGCAATTAACACAGTGCCACATAGTGTTCCTAAAAGTGAATTACACCACAACCTCAGTATGTGTCAGCATCATTTTTTGCCTCTTACACAGGCTGTGTGTATTTCCCTGCGGATTGAGTGTTTCGACACTTTCCCAGTATTTATATAGGACATAAGCCTGCTTTATAATTTTTTTCTTTATTTATAAAAATCTCACTTTTTTGTAATATGGGACCTTTAACTAACTTTAGGACTCATTTGACCGGTCTAGCTCTGAGCTGTAGGCTATAGGCAGCTCATCACAGCAGCTGACACTAGGACCCAGCAGAGAAGCAGCCTGCCTCAAGAGCCAGACCAGCGGATCTGCAGTGTATCGACTTTATCTGTCAGCGGTGGCCACACACACACACTCACTCACTCACTCACTCATGGGCCTGCATTAAACTTCAACAGCTCCCTCTCACATGGACAGCATCACCAGCAGAATGGCGACAAAAGGCACCAAATGTAAGTTTTACTTTTACTTGAAACACTGCTGCAAAAGAGATTGACTGGTACTGTGAATGCTTTGAATGATTGTTTTGCATCTCTTTTGTGCATTTTGCAAAAAGTTTAAAAAAAAAAGAAGATTTAAACATGCATGTTTGTCTTGTGTGTTAATTTGCTGTCATCTCACACACCCACTGTGTGTGTGTGTTTCCTTCCTCCCACACATCTGACTGCTGCACCCTCACTGAAGCTCCCTACACTTCACCGGAGATTACTGCTGGAAAAATGTATACCCAATTGTTAGTTGCTTTTTTCTAAATTTCTTGCCCTAATTTCACTTAATGTGTGCTCATATTATTCTCTACATTTCTTTTCTCTGTGAACCAGGAACCAGGACACTTCCTTTTCCCTGTAATCCCCCCTCCTGTTCATCTAAGACACAATGGTAGTGCACTTTAAACATATAAATATCTCTGCTTTGGTCTCCCCCCCCAAGCTGCTTGGAGAGGCAGAGAACCAAGTGCTCATCTGAAGTTTGATTGTTGTTCCAGAAAGTGAACCTCACTCTCATCTTGAGTCAAGTCAAATATCTGGATGTGGAGAGATGAGATATTTGGAGATTAATCATGGATAGCATTGTTTGATATTGGACACACCACCAGCAGAGAAATCTCATGGGCTGCTCCAGTGGCTTTTTGTGTTGAAATAGCAAGAAATTCAAAATGTGTTTCCACCCCATGTTTTTTTTTTTTTTTTTTCTGGGAGGGGTGCAGTTGCCCCCCTGCACAGTACAACATTTTTCCACATTGTAACTGAAAACAAATACACTTGCCCCCCTTATGGGCTTTTGCGCAAGCTTAGGAGTTAACAGCATTAACAGGGCAAGGTGTGACCCAACTCAGCTTTTCACATATGAAGTTATGGTTTCATTTTTGGATTAAAGTTTGTTTGATGTGTTTTTACAACTCAGCTGATTGTTGCTGTATGGTGTTACTGCTTTGAGAGCTGTAGAATGCTTTTTCATAGACTTGTTGCAAGCCGCCCGCCCGGCAGGTAAACATGTGAGAGTGATTATAACATCCAACTTAATGGACATTTTTGCTCAGCTGACTATAGAGGTGAAAGGAAATGGGACAAACTGAATACACGGTGCTTTATTTTTACATCCGGCACCTTTTAACAGCCTCTTTGCCTTCAAGAAAAATACATTTTTTTTGAGTCACTTCTGCCTTTCCTGTCCATGATTTCCTAATTTGCTATCCTTCGTCACCATGTCAGTGTATGTGGCTTATGTGGATGTTACCAGCGTGTTTGGTGTGTGTACACAAAGTATCTAAAGAAGGATGTGTCTGTTGGTCTGGTCCAGGTTGAGAGAAATCCTTGCCTGTCACTCCCATCTCTCTCGACACACATACAAACACAACACAAACACACAGGAATTTTGCTTGACTGACTTTCTATCTGAGCTTTGTGTTTGTGTAAGCCCCACAGGAGAAAACACACAGTGACGGCTGGTGATCCCTGGGGAGCACCCTACTGTTTACATGGGACTTTGAAATCCCCTGATTGGCTGCTGCTAAATCACTTTTCCTTGATTTGTCTTGAATAAGGCCAGTGTGGTGTTTAAAGTTGCATTAACTGATTTTTGGGACATTAGAAGCAAGCTGTTAACATATTGGACTTTAGACACATTATCACTTTTTCCGCTGATATGGAAAACTTGTTGCCAAACAAAAGCCTCTTTGCACACCCAGCGTACAAGTATCAACATTAGCATTCATTTGGAGTCATGTTTTTGTCCACCTGATGAATGTAAGTCCAGTATTCTTTAGCAGCTAAATGATCCACTGTGCTCACCAGCTAGTCGCTTACTAGAGGCAGTGGTGGAATGTAACTGAGTACATTTACTCAAGTACTGTACCTAAGTTAGATTTTGAAGTATCTGTACTTCACTTGTCATACTGTTGCTAACTTTGACTGGCAGGTAGTGCACAGTGGGTTTATTAGGGCTTACTTTTTGCTGAAAACAGTCTGCTGCTGCTGCTGCTGGAAATGAGTGAACCAAAACAGCACAATTGCTGGCCATAAAATCAAAACAATGAGCTAAAAGGATCTAAAACGCACCCCCAAAGCTGAGGAGAACTGTAAAGTCTGGTGATAACACTGGATTATTCATTATGAGTCATCATCACATTACAGGTCACAAGTCATTTGACCCATTGGTAATGTACAAATGCAGCTTTAAATAGATCATTGGTTAATTGTCTCAGAGGTTATTTTTGTTCCTTTTCTGACCCTCAAAGCTTGCTGTGTGTGGAGTTACATAAGTCCTGATATCAAGCTTGTATAAAGTTGGTGAGAGGCAGGTATGAGCTTGAATAGGAGCTTCTTAATATGCGCTATCCAAGCCAGCTGGAGCAGCAGTGTAAAAGGTTTTGTTTCCACGGTCGCCTCAGCAGAGCACCAGGTGGGTGTGAGAGGGGAGAGGCCGTCCCCACAGAGATGCATTGCAGTGGTGGGATTGTCCGTAATTTAGCCCAGCAGATATGATGAATTGTGTCTATTGTCAGGATTTTTTTGGAGCATATGGAACAACTTGTGGACTCCACAATGATGCATATAAATGTAACATACTGCTCATGTAAGCACAGGTCTGCTGCATGCGCATGAAATCCCAACTCCATCCATGTCATTCCTCTAATGAGACGGTTCGCTCCGCATATCAACATTCCACTGGGAATCTATGAAAAGAGAACCTGTGTGTTGGGTGAATGTGTTTTTGCTTGTGTGCGTGCCTATGGGAAATTGTTTTTCCCCCTCGTATTAGTTATTCATAAAAGCAACCAAAAGCTCTGAGTAACAAGTTATTTTTTCATGATACAAATGGAGAATGTGTTTGAGAGCAAACAAGGATTTGAATTGTTAAAAGTTGAATTGAAACGTGGTTTCAGTGGTTATGGGTTAGCAGGGCAAAAGAGCACAATTAAAATGCTGTGTGCTGTCGTCATCTAGTCTGTCAGGTCAGTGACCTCACTGTGTGTGCATTTATGCCATATTACTCATTCGGCATGCTGTAATCTGCATTTTTCTACTTGGCAAAAACAGAGTTTGTGGAAGTCATTTTACGCCAAAGTTGATATCATTCTTAAAGGATTATTCCAGTGGTTTACAGCCATCTTACTGTCATCGTTTTAGCTAATGTGACTAAAATGTAATGCTGTCATAGTCCAGATTTTGGATGCAAATGCTCAGTTGGAAACAGCTTTCCAACGGAGTCCAATGGGGCCAAGGAAACAGGAGCCGTCACAGCAGTAAAAGCTCATCCTGTGGTTCAGTTTGATGTCAGCAGTACTTTTAGTTATTATAGATTGTTTGGGGTGACAAATGTCAATGTTCACCTTCATTTAACCATCCAAATCACATCTTTTGATTAGACTGTTAAGTAGCTGTCTTGGCCCCTTTAGACTCTGTTGTAAATCTGTTTCCAGTGGAGTACTCCTGTCTATTCTCTCTGCAGTGCTTGGTAAATGCAGTGTTATTCTAACCAGTTGAAACACCAGCTATAATAACAAGGAGATATAAGGAGAGGGAATCTCCCCTCCGTGTACGTTTTAATTTAACATGTAAGGTTCCCCATTCAGTTTTGTTTCCTTTATCAAGTTTTTAGACGTAAAATTAGCATGTAGACATGCAGACGCTCATACATACATTAACATACATAAAGTGTGATATATATGCCCCATCATGCATGAGCTGTAAATCACAGATGATTGTGGACCAACCCTATAAGAAGTGGAATTCCCCTCTTTAACCCCTGTGAGATGAGAAGATCACTGTGATTCATATGTCTGAGACATGTGCAGGGTAATTGTGTGTAGCTGTATGTGCTCGTGTGGGCGTGCACATGTGCATTGTGTAGAGGCAATGGTCATTCTCTGCACAGCTGTTTATATAGGGTTTCCATGGAGATGTGCAGCACAACATTACAGCAGGCGGCTATAGAACGCGTGACACTTATATGGTCTTTTCTTCTGTTGCAGAGGGTGAAAAGTGACTCTGCCCGCCTGGGGTGTGCATGCATACAGGTACAAGCAATATACTCACAGCGGCATTTCAGATTTATTGGAGAGACTTGGCAGAATATAATAGTCCTAGTTAAATAAAATAAGACTAGCCTTACCTGTTATCAGTATCATTTTTGAAAAATAGCATGTGATGTATAGGCATGTGATGTGAGGGTTGCCACCAGCCAAATGCTGGTAAAATATGCAAGTGGCTGCTAGATTTGCTTCCCTCACCAGCCAAAAAAGACAATGGTAATCTTTTGAGTGGCTGGTAGATTTTGAAATCCACCAACCACAGTGGCAGGTGGACAAAAAAGTTAATTTCCAACGCTGAATATGATAATAACCCGACATGAACTAGGTCCATTCTTTGCCTTTTTGTTCCAATCTCCGTCACCTAGTGATATATGGAACTGTTCTTCAGCAGGAAAGGCTCTCGTTCTGTATGAAGAGGTAGCCTAGAGGTGGTAAACTGCCACTGTCATTTGGTTTTCATTGGTATTTCATTGATGTGGGTGTTTCTAAACTAAATTCCGGTCTCATTTGTTTAACATTGCATGTTGAAACATTATATATGGAATATGGGAAAGCTGTGTTTGTCACTGTGGGGTTTACCTAGTGCTTTGAAATGCCTACATATTCCTCTGATGAAGGGCATCACTCAACAAGACAACCTGCTGAAATGTCTACCCATACAATTACAGTTCTGCCTCCAGGTTACAACAGTTGGCAGAAGACACTGTTGTATAGCTTTTTTGATCAAATACAGATACATCGCCATGATGTGACATGGTTTTAGGCTCCTTTACCTCCTTATCAATCTCAGTGGCCTCAGGCTACTTTGAAAACTGACAATGTAAGTGATGATTGATTCTGGAAATAGTAATATTGCATCAAGATAGGATTCACATGTTAATCCAAAAACAAACAAAAAAATACTAAATACCATTCTGTGTGGCCTAATTCACGCTACATTTATCCTAAAGCAACTACACTAAGAATGGTTGTTTAGTAGTGATTTGCTAATGATTGTAAAGGCTGTTTGCTCTTCAGATATACAGGGTGCACAGAAACGTTTTTATTCGCATGTTCTTTTTCACTTTAATCAGCAGGTGGCAAGCAAGACAAAGGAACTTAGCTTGTAGCATTTATTCACCGTTAAATAGCCTAAACTACATTAGAGGTGTGGGGGGGAAATCAACATTATAGTATCGTGATATTTTGCGTGGCAATAAACAGATGCAAAAAAACAACCCTTCATGGGCGTGTTTGCATTGAAATATCATTAGCGCAATCTCTTTTGAGAACCAGACGTTGAGACGGGGCAGATAAAGGTTGCTAGTGATGCACAGTTCATGCTATTAGTGGCCGCAATCCACTCTTCTGTGAATTTGCCGGTCAGTGTCTGTCCTAGTTTTCTGGTGAACAACTGAAGACAGCGCTCTGCTTCGGTCAAAATCCCATTAACACGAAAAATCCCAACTGGAGACAAAGCAGCTCCTTTTCTCCCTCTGTGTATGTGTGATTATCTGTGTATGTGTGATTATCTGTGTGTGTGTGTGTGTGTGCGCCTGAGTTTGCAGGCTTGCCTGTGTGTTCTGTGTATATTACCCTTGTCTGTGCAACATCAGTAAAGCAGTGCTTCCCCTTGCAGAATAGCATCTTTCTCAGTGTGTGAATACTTTTCTGTGAGGGAGACATAGCATTGTGGTGATCTCATCGGACTCAGGGCAGATACGGGATCTGAATAATACTGACTGCACTGTGGG
>CAKALG010020249.1:0-10580 GCA_916700815.1 Helicolenus hilgendorfi | reverse complement strand
GGGGATGAGAGTGAGCGAGCGGGTGGGTGGGTGTCAGCTCTGTGCAAAGCACCAGAACAAAAACACAGACACTTCTCTGACAGTATGATAATGTTGCACTTCCTGTGCCTTGTCTGATTGTCTGTAGATATGTAGTCTATAAATAAGATATAGTTGATAAAATACAGTTTTACCAACAGAATACAGTAGAGCACAGAAGCCTTTTCCATGTCGCGAGGCAGAGAAACTCTCGCGTCTGCCTGTCTATTCACATTAGGAGCACAGTGAGACCCTGCGGATCCAAACGGAACGTCAGATGAGTAGGCATTTAGTGTCAGTTTCATTAAGTTTTATTCACAGTTTGTATGTCCGTTTGTGTGACTGTGAGTTTGTCTCAGGAATGTAGGAAGTCATAAAAACCGAGGAAGATGAGGACTCCTTTCTATCTTCATATAGTTTCTCCAGTTCTGCTTGAGAGCTCTAATCTGTAACACCAACTTCAGTTCTTTTCAGATGATTAGTTAAACATTGCATATTAATTAATGTACATTTTAATGGCAGAATTAGTTTCAATCTGATTCTCATCATCAGTTCATAAAGTCTTACTGGTTGGTCTTCACCAATTCTCTGAGTATTTGGGAAGAAAAACAGATGTCAGGGCCTTTAACACGTACTTCAATAAACATTCTCAAATGGTCAGCATGGGTTCTACATTTTGGTTATTTCTCCTCTGTAGGCTTAACCAGGCTGGTTGTAAATTAAGAGTCTCACCATTTAGTAGGAGAGAGGTCACACGCGGATTCTGAAAGAAGTTTCAAGAATTAGGGATTAATTTCACCATGTTAATTACTCTTCATCTTTCAATCATCATCGGCTACATTTCATTATTTTCTTTGAAGAGTAAAATATTTAATACTAAACATAGCATAAGGAAAAAAAATCTTAGTTTTGTTTTGTGACTGTAATGACTACTATTCAACTAGTTAAACAAAATAACAACCCATTTTGGAGTTTCTCAAACTTTATATTTCTATTATCCATTTGCAGCTTTTACATTATTTGCAAAAGGTCAACTTCACCACACCATTTGGTGATCAAGTGTCATTTGATGAGAATGGTGATGTCTTACCAATATATGATATTGTGAACTGGCTGTGGCTCCCTGATGGAAAAACTAGAGTTCAGACTGTGGGCGAAGTCAAAGAATCAGCCAAAGGTGAAGAACTCACAATTGATGAAGACAAAATCTTCTGGAACTTTCAATCGAAAGAGGTTATTCCTGCTATTACAGACATATCTTCTTTATTGTAAATCTTAGCAGTATATCATGATAAAGAATGACAGATTTGTTTTTCTCCCCACAGCCCCCCCAGTCAGTGTGCAGTGAGAGCTGTCCTCCAGGTACCCGCAATGCCAGAAAGAAGGGGGAACCTGAGTGCTGTTTTGACTGCATCCCTTGTTCTGAGGGAAAGATCAGCAATGAAACTGGTGGGTGTTCATATTTCTGTTTTACTTTAAGGATATTGTGTACAGTAAGTATGTATTTCACTATCTTACCCTTTTTGTTAGACTCCATGGAGTGCACTAATTGTCCAGAGGACTTCTGGTCCAGCCCCCAGCATGACCATTGTGTTCCTAAGAAAACAGAGTTCCTCTCCTATCAAGAGCCTTTAGGTATCTGCCTGACAAGCATCTCATTACTGGGAACCTTTATCTGTGCTGTTGTCCTGGGCATCTTCATCTTTCATCGCAGTACACCCATGGTACGCGCCAACAATTCAGAACTGAGTTTTCTGCTTCTGGTGTCACTCAAATTATGTTTCCTGTGTTCCCTGCTGTTTATAGTCCGTCCCAGGCTGTGGACGTGCCAACTGAGGCATGCAGCATTTGGGATCAGCTTTGTGCTTTCTGTCTCATGTATTCTGGTGAAAACCATGGTGGTTCTGGCTGTATTCAAGGCCTCCAAACCAGGAGGTGGAGCCAGTCTCAAGTGGTTTGGTTCTGTGCAGCAGAGAGGGACAGTTTTAGTTCTTACATGCATTCAGGCAGCAATCTGCACTGCTTGGATTGTCTCTGCTTCACCAACTCCTCATAAAAATACTCAATACCACAATGACAAGATAGTTTATGAGTGTGTAGTTGGGTCCACAGTTGGTTTTGCAGTGTTACTGGGCTATATTGGCGTACTGGCTATCCTCAGCTTCCTGTTAGCATTTCTGGCGAGGAATCTTCCAGACAACTTCAATGAGGCCAAACTCATCACTTTCAGCATGCTGATCTTCTGTGCTGTGTGGGTGGCCTTTGTCCCCGCTTATGTCAACTCCCCGGGCAAATATGCAGATGCAGTGGAAGTATTTGCCATCCTGGCCTCGAGTTTTGGCCTTTTGGTGGCACTGTTTGGACCCAAATGCTACATAATCCTGCTGAGACCAGAGAGGAACACAAAGAAATCAATCATGGGTCGAGGAACCAACAAGTCATAAAATCATAAATCAATTGTATCAATTAATCTAATCTACTCTGTGTTTTATATTCAACAACAAAACTATAAACAATAAATACATGTTAAATAAAAAAAATTGGTCTTACACTATTATTGCCATTTTGTCTGATCTTTTCTTTTTTTTTTTTTTTTTTTTTTTACAAAAACATGATATTACTCTTACCTTCCTGGGTGCTTTACAAGCTGAACTCCATTGTCACTGCAGTCTACCCCATCCATGAGTGGTCCAAAAGGGTCATTCTAATTCACACAGACAATAACCTCTCATGTTCAAGGCTACACAATTTCCATTGCTGACTCCATGTACCTTTTCTCCTTTCTGAAATTCAAGTCCTTGGTGAAAGACTTCGTTTCCCATCCAGCAAAGGTTCCATCATTTTCAGCCACTATCTTCAACTGAACCCACAGCTTCTCCAGGGGATCACCACATGCCAAGATAACCTTGCCATCAGGATGGAGCAGTTTCAAAGCTTGTATATTACCCTCCCTTGACTTCATATCCTTAACCAGTTTTATCACCTCTGCCTATTCACTTCTCAAAGTCAGACTATCCACCATCCAAGTTTACATCAGCAGTATTCATTTATTCTTTGTTGAACTGCTCACTAGAGCTACACCACCTCAACCCATTTTTCTCCCTCACATCAATGGACTACAAAAGGCAGTGCATTAACTTGCACCTGAATGCTAACCCCAGACAGCAGACCTCCTCAACTGATGCATCCAAACCCTTCGCACAGGATACCTATCTTCTTCAATCGACTTAACTCTATAACCAATCTCAGCATACAAGCCTTTCCGACATTTCCATCCACACCCCGCATATCCTTGTCTTCAGTCTCAAACAAAGGTCTTACCACCTTGACCTCTCTCTTTCCATATTTGTACTCTGCCTAAGTTTGTATCTGAGTCTATCCAAAACTGTAGACTAGGTCACCACGCTTTTTCACAGGACCCCTTTTTCACCACCGAGTCAGGCAGAGTTGCAACACGTCTCTGGTACAACACCATCTTCACCAAATTTTGTCCAGGTCAGGTATTTCGCCCATACTCCAGTCACTTATTCCGCATCCACTGGATTCAGGCAAGGAATTTCTGACTACACCATCACAATCTTTGGCCACTGGTCATCAATGGCTTACCAACAGCTATATCCACAATCACCTCAGTGACACCTGAGAAGCCCACTCCCACCTTGCAACATGAAGCTCCCTTTTGGGGGTTGAAGCTGAAGCTCATCGAGCATATGATTTTGAAGCTGACGTACCAAAAAATCGGTACGTTTTGTGTTTTTGCATTCACTGTTATCTTTTATAAAGCCTGCATTGAAATTAAGATTTGAATTGAAGTGCCATGATTGTGATTTCACATGCCAACATGTCTAATTTTGATTAGTAGTTTAATGCAGGAGGCTATTGATTTTGTACTAAGAGTTTGCTTATTGTTTGGATCCGGGTATACAGATACAGATACAGATACAGAGAGCTTTATTTATCCCCGGAGGGCAATTCAGTTTCTGCAGTCCACCGATACATATACACACATTCATACAGCACAATCATCAGTGACAGAGGGAACACAGTAGGTGGCATATGGGGAGATGCAGATCAATAAAAGTATTAGATTAGGTATGAATTACAACATATTTTCTCCTGGGATCCACTTCACATAAGTTTAATTCTGCCTGTAATTTAGTAAGATTTTGTGAATTTTTTTCTTTTTTTCTTTTTCTTGAATGCCTCCTAAATAAGATGCTTTCTTGGGTTCGGGTTAGCCAGTGTTTTTTATGGATGCAATATTCTGCTACATTTTAGGGGTAATAGAGTAAGGTCATCCTGACTGGAAAAGTATGTGCATGCACTCACTTAATGTGTTGAAGTAAATAAGTATAGGTCTCTGCCTGTATTCATAAAAAATAGAGTTACCAAATCTATAACATTGCAAATTGCTCAGACTAATGAGGAAATCTGTCTTGCCCACGTTTCTGCCGAACTGATCATATCTAATGCAAAGTTACTATGGGTGCCAGTCAGATACAATAACCCTCCATGAAACAGACACAGAGCAAGGGAAGATGTATAATTTCAGTGTATTGTTATGCTGCTGCCATCTAGTGGACATAGTCAGGGCTAATTTGAGCATTTGGTGAGTTTAATGTGGTATTCTTGTCACACAACAAATCACACGCAAATTTCAGTAGACATCAATCACAGCGGTCATCCACAACTTCAACTTGGGTTGGAAGGGTTGATAAAATTGTCTTGGTGAGATGTTATTAAAAGTGCACAAATTAATTCCACCTCAATACAAAATCAATGAAATGGATATTAGGCCCTGCCCTTACTTTTGCGTAAGCGCTGATGGGTGGTGTGCAAGATTAAACAATGCTGCAAGTCAATAAAAGAGGTTGACACAGAGTAAGAAAAGGAGTAAACAGGAGGAAAGCCATGTGGGCATTTTTAGATATCAACTTGCTCTTGCTCATGTACTTCATGTTGTTTTATTCCTACTTTTCTTCTGCTGTGTCCTCCCCTCTCCATTCCACCTCCTGCCGGTTACAGGCACAGTTTCATCTAAATGGGATGCACAAGGCTGGAGATGTGGTTCTGGGTGGGCTGTTTCATATCCACTTTTTTTCTTCATTTCCTGACATGTCTTATACCTCAGAGCCACAACAGCCAACCTGCCACAGGTAAGTCAGGGAACAGCAAAATGCAGAAACTGGAGGAAGTCAATCCCATTAGTGCAATTTATTTTTATATAATAAGATATTACACTGTCAGAATTACATTGTGTATTTATGCCATTTTAGACATATCACTTGTCTCCTTTGTATTGTAATTGTAATAATTGTTGCTATTCCACTGGTTTAATTGTTTGCAAAATCTGTAATTGTACAACACGTTCATGTCAGCTCAGTTACTGTATCATTTTGTATTTTCCAACAATGGTATTTTTTTGTTAGTTTTAATGTTCTAGCATTCAGGCAGGCCCAGACCATGGCCTTTGCTATTGATGAGATCAACAGAAACTCCAACCTGCTACCTAATTTGACTCTGGGATACAGTCTTTATGATAACTGCAACAACCTAGGAATTGGATTCCGTGCAGCGTTGTCATTGGCCAGTGGTCAAGACGAGCAGTTTATATTGGACAAGACCTGTTTAGGAACCTCTTCAGTCCTTGGGATTGTTGGTGAATCTTCCTCTACACGTTCTATCGCCATCTCCACTGTCTTAGGTTTGTACAGAGTACCTATGGTAAGTTGTGTTCTGTTGTAGCATTTTAATTTTAAATGCAATGTCAATTGTAAACATTGGACTAATCAGCCGATGAAGGCTTTGAATGTTTTTAGGATGTACAGTCTGTGTCTTTCACAGGTGAGTTATTTTGCCACATGTTCGTGCCTGAGTGACCGGCAAAAGTTTCCATCCTTCTTTAGGACGATCCCAAGTGATGCTTTCCAGGTGACCATCAATCATCAAAATGGAAATGCATCCCTGTACTGCAATGAAATATTATATTTTTTGTGCAATACCTGTCAAATACATTGTGCCATTGATGGAGCTGTAAAAATGGTCCATTGTGGAACCAATTTATCAGGTTAATCACTGAGAGATTATTCTTGCCTGTGCATTAATACCTCCAATCTGTATTTACTTAGGTGCGTGCTATGATTCAGATTCTCAGGCGCTTTGGCTGGACTTGGACAGGTCTTCTGGTCAGTGATGATGATTATGGACTCCACGCTGCCCGATCCTTCCAATCTGACCTGGCTAAGTCTGGTGGAGGGTGTCTGGCCTATTTAGAAGTTTTGCCGTGGGAGAAAGACGCAGCTGAACTAAGGAGAATTGTGGATTTGATGAGAAAATCTACAGCTCGTGTGGTCATTGTCTTTGCACTTCAGCATCACATGATTAACCTCATGGAAGAGGTTGAGCTTGACTTACAGCTTTATTATAATTTCATATAATTAAACAAGAAATGTTTTAATTGTTAAACTGAAATATTTAAGTTACAATGAAATATTGTCCTGTAGCAAAAACAGATTTAATTGAATATATCACTTGTTTTATTTTTTAAAGGAGCTGTTAACCAGTATAACTGGGCATTAGAGTAAGATCACTAACTCAAACAAATTACAACGACCTCCAGTTATATACTGTATACTGTGTAAAACACAGGATTGCAAAGGCGTATGTATGAGTAAGACAAGACATCAACTGTGTCACAGTATGAATTCATATATTTTCTATAATGCAATGCACAGGTGGTGAGGCAGAATGTGACAGGCCTGCAGTGGATGGCCAGTGAAGCATGGACTGCTTTTACTGTGCTCCAGACCCCTCACCTCATGCCGTACCTGGGGGGCACACTGGGCATTGCCATCCGTCGAGGAGAAATACCAGGACTCAGGGAGTTTCTGTTAAGAATACGTCCTGACCTACAACACAACAACCGCTATGGAAATAACATGGTGAGTTTAAGTAGAGACACCCAAGGTGAAGAGGGTAAAACATTTAACTAATATATATTGCCATGAAACTTCCTCAGTTGATTACTTATATTAGGACAATTATTTTTTTGTATTACAAGTTTTCTGAGTTCAAAATTGTTGTTTCATTTTGTTGACATATTAGAGGTAAAGGTTTTTACAGAACTCATTTTCAGAAAACGGCCTTTAAATATCTGTATTGTAAAATTCAATACTTTTTGAATACACTCCATTTGAAGTGGGTTAAAAATCTAAGATATCACCATGAAACTTCCCCAGTTGATTACATACACTAAGACAAATCAATTTTAATATAAGAATAATACAGTATCTTGTCATCATTTATAACACAAGGTTTTTTATACATTTCAGGTAAATATGTTTTGGGAATACACATTTCAGTGTAGATTTGCACCACCTCCAGCAGGTTGGGTGGAGGCTGGGGGAGTACTATGCACTGGACAGGAAGATCTAGAGAGTGTGGAGACTGAGTTGTTGGACATGTCAAACCTCAGGCCAGAGTATAACGTGTACAAGGCTGTGTATGCTCTAGCATATGCTCTTGATGACATGAGGCGCTGCGTGCCAGGGAGAGGGCCTTTCAGCGGACACAGCTGTGCCAGTTTGCAAAGACTGGAGCTATGGCAGGTGGGATATCAGTTTATACTCCACCTGTTCATAAGACTAAATCCTATGCTATCTCCTGGAGTAATATTTCAAATATAGGATTAAATATAGTTCTATGAGATTACTAATCTTAAACTGCATAGAAGATATCTGAAACGTTTCCCCCTACCACAAGGTGACAGCAGTGGATAATATTATCAGGTCAGAGTATATTGTCACTGGGTATACAGTAATATCAGTGAATTCACTTTACTGTAAATGCTTTGTTGGAATTGTTAATACCTTCATATGTTCATTGGTGCAGTAGGCAGGTTGATTATTGAATACTAGATACCACTAGGTTCACCATGGTCATATAGAATTGATTTTTCATCTGTCCTTTTTGATTTTCCTCTCTCCGTTATTCTGATGTTCTTAGCTTGTGTATTACTTGGAAAAGGTCAACTTCACCACACCATTTGGCGATCAAGTTTCATTTAATGAGAATGGTGATGCCTTACCAATATATGATGTCATGAACTGGCTGTGGCTCCCTGATGGACGAACTAAAGTTGAGAATGTGGGCGAGGTCAAAGAGTCAGCCAAAGGTGAAGAACTCACACTTGATGAAGACAAAATCGTCTGGAACTTTGAATCCAAAGAGGTTGCCTTTAATTTTTCAGACACCTATTTTGTGTACAATGGATGACTCATTATAGCTATTTTACTCAATAACAAATGTGCATTTTTCTCCCTACAGCCACCCCGGTCAGTGTGCAGTGAGAGCTGTCCTCCAGGTACCCGCATGGCCAGAAAGAAGGGGCAACCTGAGTGCTGTTTTGACTGTATCCCTTGTTCTGAGGGAAAGATCAGCAATGAGACTGGTTGGTATTCTGTCTTAAATATTACAGTTTGGAGATATCATTTAACATTAATCTTAACACTATTAATGTTTTCTTAGACTCCATGGAGTGCACCAGTTGTCCAGAGGACTTCTGGTCCAGCTCCCAGCGTGACCACTGTATTCCTAAGAAAATAGAGTTCCTCTCCTATCAAGAGCCTCTGGGTATCTTCCTGACAGCCACAACATTGTTGGGCACATTCATCTGTGCTGTTGTCCTGGGCATCTTCATCTATCATCGCAGCACCCCTATAGTACGCGCCAACAATTCAGAACTGAGTTTCCAGCTATTGATGTCACTTAAATTATGTTTCCTATGCTCACTTTTGTTCATCGGCCATCCCAGGCTGTGGACATGCCAGCTGAGACATGCAGCATTTGGAGTCAGCTTTGTACTCTGTGTCTCATGCATCCTGGTGAAAACCATGGTGGTTCTGGCTGTCTTCAAGGCCTCCAAGCCAGGAGGTGGAGCCAGTCTCAAGTGGTTTGGTGTTGTGCAGCAGAGGGGGACAGTTATAGGTCTGACTTCTATTCAGGCAGCAATCTGCACTGCTTGGCTTGTCTCTGCTTCACCAGCTCCTCATAAAAACACTCAATACCACAATGACAAGATAGTTTATGAGTGTGTAGTAGGGTCCACATTTGGTTTTGCAGTGTTACTGGGTTACATTGCCTTACTGGCTATCCTCAGCTTCCTGTTAGCATTCATGGCAAGGAATCTTCCAGATAGTTTCAATGAGGCCAAGCTCATCACTTTCAGCATGCTGATCTTCTGTGCTGTGTGGGTGGCCTTTGTCCCCGCTTATATCAGCTCACCAGGCAAATATGCAGATGCAGTGGAGGTATTCGCTATCCTGGCCTCCAGTTTTGGCCTCTTGGTGGCACTGTTTGGACCCAAATGTTACATAATCCTGCTGAGACCAGAGAGGAACACAAAGAAAGCAATCATGGGTCGGGGCATTGAGTCATAAAACATGCTGACAGAATAAATGCTTTAATCTGTACAATACAAAAATAAAGGTAGAAAAATTGTTGTTAATAAGAGCCATGTTATAAGTAACTTAAAAAGTAGGCTGGTGACTAATAACTTTGATCATGTAGAGTTATTGCATAGAGCAAATTAATAATCAATCATTAATTAATCCATGAATCGTCATAAAATGTGAAGGATAGTGGTGACACTCTGCTTCAGATATCATACACAATTAGTTTTAATATCAGAATTTACACAGGTGCCACCCAATTTTATAAAAACAGGGAAAAATTCAAAATTTTATATATATATCAATTGAGTCTGGTTCGTGGGCATGGTGAACAGTGATTCTAATTGTTTATATACACACACAAATCAAATAACCAAGTTCTGTATAAAATGAAATGTTTATTTGACTAACTATATAACTAAACTACTAACAGAGGATAACTGAATAAATGCAAATTGAAGAAATATAGTGTATACAATCATGAACATTTATGAATAGAAACAAATTAAATGTCACCAGGTCAATTCAGTGACTGAAATCTCTTTCATGAAACCTGCCTTGAAGGAGTTATGTGCTTTCTGAGGGCACTTAACTATAAATTTGTTTGTTCATCTATTCATCAAACTCTTTCACTTCTGAAAATGTTTTTATATATCACTTTCGATGAGTAAATAGGTGGATTGTGCTGTACGGAGTGGCAGATTCTGTCTGGAACATAGCATTTTGGATCTTTTGGATCCAACGTTGCGACTCAGCTTAAGTCGTTTTTCTCCCTCAGTGACTCTCTTTGCCGTCCTCGTGCACTTTGGGATGCGGTCGGCTGCGACGTTACCTTGATGCAAACTCTGCTTGAGAAATGCTTCCATTTTGGATACAAGCAATTAAAAGGTGTTTCCACTGTTAAGAAAGAGCCAATACGATATAATCAGTTTAAAAGATTTATTTAAACTGCTAAAATTATCACCATTAAAACAGATAAATATTGTTATTATAGTTAAAACAGTGCTAATTGAAATAAAACTACAATAAAATGTCCTTAAAATGGGGGTGCAAAGTCCAAGTGCACAGCGGGCAATAAATAGTTCAAGAAGGGGGAGTATTTAAGTCTAAAAA
>CAKALG010020226.1:0-10218 GCA_916700815.1 Helicolenus hilgendorfi | reverse complement strand
GCACTTGATCTCTTGCTGTTGACGACGCCCAGGACCGAGCCATCTTCTTTCACGGACCACGGGTGAACAGCGCGGTAGTGACGTGCGATGACTGACATCGAGCGACCTTTAAATGAACACGCTCTGCACGAATACGTCTTGGTTTCATTCTGTCCTGATCTTTCAGATGGTAAGCTGTCATCATCGCCATCACTAATACCATCGGTGTGCTTCTTTTGAGGTTTCTTCCTTTTAGCAGCACGTGTCTCTGGGCTGACAAACAACCGCGAAGTCACATAGTCAAAGCTCGGTATATTTCCTGGGTGTTGTTCCTTGTAGTGTTCATAGACTGCTTCTGCTTCTTGGTGAGAGAAAACACACAAGTAACAGTGATGGCCTGTCTTTAAATCTCCTTGTTGGAAACACGTTCTTAAAACATCTGTGATGGAGCGATTTGTCCTGTGGATTTTCCACATATGCTTCCTCAGAACATTCAGATATTGAGTGCGGTATGGGCATCTATAGCACCGAAGGACCCTCTGAGTTTGAGAGGCTGTCGTCGAGGGTGGTGCTGAAGCTGGGAGGGATTTTCCATGCTTCATTGTTTTTTTCTTTTTATTTCCTTTCCTCTCTAGGGATGCATGATCCACTTCTTCGTTTGCAGTTGTTTTTATTTGCGATTTCTTCACCTTTTCACGAACCATAGAGGTATACAGACTGACTCGTTCGCCCTTATCGCCCTTACCCACAAATCCACGGTGTTTTTTGATGTAATGCCGCACCACTTGGTCCACAGTACTCTGCCTATAGTTGCAAAAGTGGCAGAAAAACATATCTTCGTCGCCCTCGTTCATAAGAGGAAGAGGTAGACGCGTAGAAAAGGAGAACTCCCTTGCTTGAGATTTTGATCTTTCAATTTCATCACGAATCAAAGCCGTGTGGTCAAAAATACGCTCCCTGCTGTAATGAAGGTGTTTGTGAATTCTGGTTTGATGGTTTGCTATTCCTTTTAAAGATGGATTCCCATAGTTGCACTTTTGGCAGAAAAACAAGTCTTCTGCATGCGCATATGGATTCGATTTTCTCACCGGAGAATCTGCTGCGTCATCCTCTACATGCTGAACTTCTTCACTTTGAAGTTTCTTGTTCTGCACCTCGGCACTATAACATAAGATATCATCGATACATGTTAGTGCATCCTCAGCATGTTTTGCGTTATGATGACCAACAACGCTTTTGATGTTGGTACTTGAATAACTGCAAAACTGGCAGTAAAACAATTTACTTGGTGAACTGCCGGATAAACTGTCCATTCCAGTGGACATTTCCTTATAGTGTTTGGAAGGCAACTTCTTGCGTTTACTTCTTTCTTCCACAGATTCTACTTTCTTAGTTTTGTGAGATTCTGAATGAGCCTTTGAAGCTTCTGGTGCATGCTTACGCTTACGCTGCGACGGCTCAGCTTTGTCTTTTGTTTTCTTAGAAGAATCTGAGGTTTGATGTGCAGATTTTTCTATTACCGTCACAGAGTTTGGAGACTTATCTGGCGTCACGTGTGATGTTGAATGTGACGTGACACGAGTTGACTGTTTGATTTTGTCTATTGAGACTTCTTCACCCGGGTGGCTTTTTTGGTAGTGGACATGCATAACAACAGCTGACTTATGACTAAACTCGCAGTAGTTACAACGATACAAAACCACGTCTGCTCCCGTGGAGGTGGGATGTTGGGGCGAGGGTGCATGTTTCACTTCCTTACACGGTGTACAGGCACGCTCAGGAGAAACCCCTTCTTGTCTTTCTGGACTTGGTGCTTTTTCACATGAACTCGACCAAGACGATCCCTCTTGGCGTCCATCCAAATATCTGCAGTACATCAAGGAATTATCCACTTCATATGTTGCGTGATTGTCCTTGTAATGGTCTTTCAAAGCCTTCAATACGCCGGTGGTAAACTGACACGCGAAACATTTGAAAACCAAACTTAGTTCACGTGACTGCATCGCAAATACATTTGGGCCCTCTGGATGATTTTCAGTGTAGTGTCTCTTGAGGTAAGCTACACTTATAAACTCCACTGGACACTGCAGGCAACGAAAGGTAGCACTCTCATCACTTGGATCCTTAATGTAAGCAGCGTTATATCTTACGTAAGGGTGGTTGCTTTGATAATGGGTAGACACACTTGGGATGTCCACATCATTGTAGTCACAGTGCTTACAAAAATAAGCCTTTGAGCTTTCTGCGTCTCCATTGACAAGATGAGGCTTCTTTTCTCCTTCGTCTTCACTAACGTCAAATGAAAACTCTGCGTCTCTTGATGTTTGTTGTTCAGTTGCGTTTGCTTCCTCCGGGAGCTTTGTCTCCTCTTTGTCTGGCTTTGCTTTTTTAGCAGGGGGACATTTTGAGCTTTCATTGTTGGTCCTCTTGCCAACGTTGTCAGGAATGGTTTCTCTGGATTTCTCCTTGGGCTTTGGTGGTCTCAGGTCAGTATTTAAAAGGTGGTCATTTAGCAAATAACGGTGAGAAACACGAGAGATATCAATCCTGGACTTTGCAGTGACTTTAAACACACCACTACTGTTTGGGTTGGAGCACGAGGGAGATTCTTGCAAAATGATGGTTCGTTTGGTGTCGTCTAGAGGCTTTGGGCTATCAGCTAACTTCACTGGGGGTTTCCCATTTGATCCAGATGATGCCTCGAAGTACTTGGTGATGGTTTGCAATGGCCTCTTGTATGTCTTCAGATCCTTTGATGAGTTCAGTGTGCATTTAGATTTTGAGGTAGACATAACTGAAAACACGGAGGGAATCTCTTCTGCTCCAGCAGCGTCACTGTGCTGGTTTGTTGAACCGACAGTTATTTTGGTCTCCGGGTTTTCAGAAATGATTAGATTTCCTATCATGTCCTGATCTCCTGTTTTTTCGTGACATTTGTTCCCATGTTCGTTTAAAAGGTCCTGACTAGAAGCTTTAAAATCACAGTGCTGGCATTCAAAATAATCTCCTGGACTCGTGTTGTCGTCAGCGTTGTCTTTGTTGGTCCCGGAGTATTTTAAACCAGCCTCTCTGAGAGCAGCATCCACATCGAGGTCATGCACCTTGTTGAGGTGTTCAAAAAGGTAGACTTTGGACTTGAAGAAGAGCATACAATGACTACACTGAAAAGACTTGTTTGGGGATTCTTGGGTGGCAACGTCATTGTGCGTCATGTGGCCAGAGGTGGAAAGGTTTATTGAATCTAAGAGGGTAAATAAATAAAAGATAATGTTGAATACTTAATTTCATGCACTACATTGAAACAACATAATCAGAAGATGACAATGTGATAAATACCTTCTTGCATCTTGTATTCCTCTCTAAACACATATGAGCTGTGACACACCTGGAGGATGTAAGGCATACATTATCGCATCGCTCAAACTATCAACATTATATGTATTACTACTTTATTGCCACTGGTAAAGTTAGGTGAGGGTTTCTACAGTGATTAGAAAATGAAACACTGACAACCACATATATACTATTATTCTCGATTAGTAAAGGAAAATCAATTGAACAGCAGTACACTGTAATAATGGCACAATAAACAACTTAGGAGTCAGGTATGCTCAACAGGAAGGAAACGTAAAGCGAGTTCATTCTCCTTTTACAGACAAAAACTGGCACAAACTCTCTCAACAAAACAATCACAAGACAAAGTGGACAAACGCAACTTACTAAGCGACTCAGTGCACGTAAATAATGTACTCACGCGTGCAGATCAACATCGGATGAGGCTTAAAATTACATGTTTTGAGTGGCCGATGCTGATAACATGAAGAGACCACAATTCTCCGCCATTTTTCCCGCGAGTACACTCTCGCTGGCTGGTGCCGCTTCCGGTGGAACAGAAAAAAACATCAATGGATTTTTACTTCACTTCCGTCCGAAAGTTGCTTAACCTTCAAAATAAAATAGCTTCAAGATTCAAGGCCTTTATTGTCATCGTGTAGTACAACATAATTAGATTGTGACAATCCCATAGGTGCTAATGAAAAGATAATACAACAAAAAAAGAAAAAAGAGATCAAGGCATCAAGTGTTGACAATTTATTTCTCTTATGCTTTTCATTGTATGTAAATACTACTTGTTTCTGACTGTCCACTTGTTGGTATGATCATTCTCTTTTTCTTTATTTTATTGTTTTTTGTATTTTACATGTTCAAAATCAATTTTGAAATGAAAAAAAAAATAATGAAAAGAAAAACCGAAATAATCTAAAAATATAAGCCCTATTTTTTGTAATTTACACAAAAGATAAGTTAATCCTTAATAACCTGCTATGTTTTATTACTTAATTTTTGATGCGTTTCATATTTTATTAACATTACACAGGTATTTGAAAATAAAAGCAGACATACACACCACACACTCGTGCTTTAATTGTGAAATCAGAGACACATTTGACCGGAAGTACTTAGATTCCTCTACTATGCCAGTTTAAAGTAACACTATCCCTTTTCAAAAATATCCTATTAATTTGTTGTATGCCTAATAATGTTTAATATAATAGGCGACATATTATTAGCAAGTCATAAACTGAGCTATGAAATGTTACTTTGAAATTGATTACAGCACACCTAGTGGTATAAACATGAACATATTTAGCAAAACTAAAAAATAACTGCAACTTTTGTGAGACTGAGATTGAAACTACTGATCATCTGTTTTTCCACTGTATATATTCTGCGGCCTTCTGGGAAGATTTGCAGGACTGGCTGTCAACCAAAATCCAACTACTTGCCCCTCTCACAAGAGAAAATATTGTGTTTGGTATTAACATGAAGGATATTAAGAGTGACTTGATATTAAACTATCTGATACTGCTGGCAAATTGTTTCATCCATCCATCCAAATGGAGGAAAATGAAACCCCTATTTTCAAAAGGGACCTTGTGGACAATCATATCAGTGTTTAAGACTAATGAAAGGACAACATGCAAAGTGTCTCCTCAGAGCTTATGAAGAACTGAACATATATGACGATGACCCCTAGAGCTACTATGGAAGAGTGCAGTCTTATTATTATTTATTTATTTTTGCATTTCTTTGTTCCTTTAATTATTTTCCACCCTCCTTTATTTTTGTTATTATATTATTTTTATAATTTAAGTTCTATTTCCTATCCAATTGTGCCGTGTATGTTAGAAGTTTTGAGTTTAGATTAAAATGCCCTGATGTTTGTAAATGAATTTTCTTCAATAAAAAAAAAAAGAAAATTAGCAAAACGTTGATAACAGCCCAGACAAACTTCCAAGAAAATAAATGTAAATATATTATATAATGAATTGCAATTTAAAGTTATTGGCTTCGTATCATTGTTAACTTTAATTCTTGTGATTTTCTGAACCAGATGTGCCGACTGATGTTAGTCGTTCCGGCTGTCATTGGTTCCGCGTACTGACATTCTTTCCACCCGGAGCAGTAATCGGACGGACCATAACAGGAAGTAACAGCAGTGGAGCAGCTCTGCATGTTTTCCATCCATGGCATTGACCCACATTGACCCATCTGTTCAGTGGCTAGTCTCCTCTGAATTTTATAGTTTCTCTACTGAAAACTACAGTGTAAGTTTGGTTCACCTTTACCTCACACTCTATTCTGTTTAAACAAGTTAACGTTGATAGTAATTGGTGTTTTGAAATAGCTAATTTAAGCTAACGTTAGTTTTTGCTTAGTTAACAGCAGAGTTGGTTTGCAGCTAACACTCATTATAACTTCAGTATTGAGTGTATGACAGTAATATTAGCGTGTGTATGCTGTTTTCAGTGTGATTTTGTCTACCTACTTTCAGATAATAATGCGCACAGTGCACTTTCATAGACTAAGCTACTGGAGTTACTCTGCACTATACTCATTATTAAAAGTCTCTTCTGCACTATATTCACTTTTTTTTGTCGTGTATCACAGTTGTTTATTACCCTGCACTATATTCAGTTTTATTAGTTTTCTTCATCTCCTTGTATTTTTATATCTGGTATATTTTTTTGTACTTTGTACTTTGCACTACTAACTTTTTTACTGCCTCTTTACTAACATGTTTTGCACTATGGAACTGTGATGCTGGAAACTTGAATTTCCCTCGGGATCAATAAAGTATATCTATCTATCTATCTATCTATCTATCTATCTATCTATCTATCTATTAGCAAACAGCTAATATAACCAGACATACTGTTATAATACTTCATGTTGCAGCTACACACATCAAAACAGCTACATGGGACATGGTTCTCTGACACATGAACATCTCAGTCTTTGTGTCGCTGATTCACTCCAACACAAAAGAAATGCTTGTTGCAGCAAACCAGTCCTCCTCTGTGAAAAAGCCATTGACAAACCATTGTATGTTTGTTTTTATTTGTGTGTTCAGTGGTGACATTTTCTGAGGAGAAAAAAAGATAACGTCTGACCTCAGAGGAACACCATGTTCCAAGCCAAGCTGACCAGCCGGTTAACTCTGAATACCCTGAGGAGGATTCATCATGGAGCTTCTTACTCCTGTCTTTCCTCCCTGTCAAACAACGTCCTTCCCACTGAAGGAGGAAGGAGGACGAGAGATGTGAGTCTTCACACAGATTCCAGTGTGTTGAGAAGAGTGTTTTACAGCCAGAGTGCTATCCGCCCATCACTCAGACTATGTGAAACACAGCAACATGGGAGAAGATCATTCAGTTTATCAGCTGCCACAGTTGTGAGTTCAGCTCCAGCACCTATCCAACCATACCTCCGATTGATGAGGCTGGACAAACCCATTGGTTAGTACATTCATTTTACATCACATCTATTAGTGTATGTTTGTAAAATGATTTCATGGAGAGACTGATTGTATGGACATAATATAAGTAGTTTATAAAGCAATACTGGGATTGGTTCAGCATTATTTTTAGTGCAGATGCTTGGAATATTGTCAAATCTGCATTTTTGGGACCTTTTTCCCCCATAACTCTGTAATAATTAACTTTATAGGAATATAATAGTCTATCCTTGAAAGACCTTAAGATAGACCAGTCATTTCCAAGGACTGGGTCGCAAGCTTGAAGTTCAACCAAAAGGTCTGAGCACAGTTGTTGGTTTTAATCATAAATGTTTTCAGAAACATACACACACACATTGACCTAACACAGTCTGTTTTGGCAGCACCAGGCAAGTTGCTGAGAGTAAAATGCCTTGTGTAAGGGATCCTCAACATGTGTCAAAATCTCCTGCTTATATTTTAATGCTGATCTCTTGTTTAGTTCACTTGAGTGATGGTGTGTTTGTGTATTGCAGGGACATGGCTCCTCTACCTCCCGTGTACATGGAGCATTGCTCTGGCTGCCGACCCCGGATGCCTCCCACATCTGGGCATGCTCACCTTGTTCGGTACAGGTGCTCTGGTGATGAGAGGAGCGGGCTGCACCATCAATGACATGTGGGATAAAGACTTTGACAAAAAGGTATATGAAATTAATATATAGCCATTCACATATTAGCTGAGAGTAACAGGTGGCTTGTGGTCAAGCTTATTATGATAACTCCCATACAGCGTAGCTCTGATTTTACGCTTTTCCCTGTCAGCTCCATTTTTAATCAGCTCGATATTGCCTTATCAATCTCATTTATTACAGTTTTTAATAATGTGTTTTCTTTTGTAGAAATCATACATGTTGATAACTATAAATTATAAATACTGTGTTTACAAAGCCATAATACCCAATAAAATGCTGTTAATGGTATGTAGCTGTGCTTGCATCGCCATCACTCACATAATCACAACCAATAACACCCTCCTTTTTACCATATTACAGCTAGAAGTATAACATTCCTGATATGATTTCTGAACTGTCTGATTGAAAGTGATGATGTTTTTGTGCAGGTGGCCAGGACGGCCACTCGACCCATTGCGTCAGGAGAGATTTCTCGGATGCAGGCACTAGTCTTCCTAGCAGGGCAGCTTTCTGTGGGACTTGGGATTCTCTTGTGCCTCAATTATTACAGGTACCCAGTGATCTTCATGTTTTCATTAGATCTGTGTAGTGATCCGTTTAAAAAGAACAACAGGGAAGATGGAACAAATATCAAAGTGTGTAGGTCAGACAAAAAGCACTGTCTGGACTTTATTTCTTGTGCTGTCCCACAGTTAAAGCATTGGTAATGTTGCCTTGTATTGGGGTTTAATACCCCCTGAGGCCACTCATGCCAAAAAAAAAATAAGTACAATAATGGTACTTGAAGGATAGGTTTACATTTTTTCAAGTCTGTCTTAAAACAATAATTAGGTGCCCATATGTAGATTGAAAGAAGTTGTGCTTGCAGTAATCATTCTCCCTGTTCATACTGTCCATAATGGCACACCACTGTTTGACTCTGTTTGACTCTGTTTTCATAATGCTCTTCACAGCATAGCCTTGGGTGCTGCCTCATTATCTCTTGTCATCTCCTACCCGCTGATGAAGAGGATCACTTTTTGGCCACAGCTTGTGTTGGGTATGTACTCTATAAGAATCTCCTGTGGTTTTTTACATCTAAAATGAATAAGTCTTTCCATCAGCAAAACTAAAGTTGGTCTGATGTTCCTGCCCTTACTTCTGCTTAGGCCTCACTTTCAACTGGGGAGCGCTGCTCGGCTGGTCCGCTGTCAAGGGCTACTGTGATTGGTCCGTATGCCTCCCGCTGTATTTCGCAGGAGTGATGTGGACGCTGATATATGACACAATATATGCACATCAGGTGAAGTTAGGGGGCTCCACAGATCTCTGCAGATCTTATTTTTGTTTTCTATAAAGCATTTATTTGATTGAATTCTCAGGTGCTCACATTTAGAAAAATAAATTGTTCACTCATGTTTACTGTAAGTAAGTCAATTTCACTCTGATTCGGACTTACCAAACGGACTACGGCTTCTGAAAGCACCATAAACCATAGGTGGAGTAGAACATAATCTTAATGCCTCACATTTTATAGTAGGAAAATATTGATTGAGACTCTGTTCTTTCTTTGATAACAAGGATAAGGAGGACGACATGAAGGTAGGAGTCAAATCTACGGCGCTGAGGTTCCAGGAGCAAACCAAACCATGGCTAAGTGGCTTCACGGTGGCCATGATGTCAGGATTGGTTGTAGCTGGAGTCAATGCTGGACAGACTCTCCCTTACTACGCTGTGCTGTCCACAGTGGCCATTCACCTAACGCATCAGGTGAGGAACATGGTCTTGTACAGTGTAGCCTGAAGGGTTGATTATTACAGTATATAATAGCACAGTTTCTTTTCATAGTGACATGATATTCAACTGAGTGAATTGGTGATGTAAATGTGTAATTAATAACACCATTTAACCTTTTAAGTCAGTAACAGGTTTTTAGTTATTATCAAAGGTCTCAAACATGGGTTTACCATTAAAGCGTGCTATTTACTCTCCTCTCTTTTAGATATACACATTGGACATTAACAAACCAGAGGACTGCTGGAAGAAGTTTGTCTCAAACAGAAACCTTGGATTGTTGTTATTTATGGGCATTGTTACTGGCAACTTCTTTAAATAATGAAGAGAGGCTTTGCTGCAAGATGAGGAACCAGTCAGATAAGTGAGATGAGCAGAGCAAATATTATTTTTAGTCATTTTATTTGAATTTATTTTCTTTATTTGAAAAGGGACAATGTGCATCAATCAATATTCAAACACACGTAAATGTACCCGAGTTAACTGAGAGGCTAACTTTCACCGGCGGTCCCTTTACCTGATGTTGTTAGACATCCTAGAATAATTCAAATGATACAATATAAAAAAAACTTTATTACAATCATCATTTATATACAGGTACATACATGAAATGTGACCTCTGAATTTAACCCATCCTAAGCATTTAGGAGCAGTGGGCTGCTGTAAAGCACCCGGGGAGCAACTTGGGGTTGCTCTGTTTGACAGACGTTTTTGTATTTGACGAGATTTTTCCAGCTAAACAGACTATATTTCTTTAGAATATGGCAATGATGAAAACCGAATGGCTTCTTGTCTAAAGTACATTTACACTACGATTTTAACTCACACAATAAAGTTAGTGGATACTTTTCTTTGCTCAAGAAACAACATTTACAGATTAAAAAATTCACTTTCAATGAATATTGAATTAATAAATAAAATACAGTGGAAACCTCTTATAGTGATCATGTTTGTCTGGGTCATATTAGCGGATGATAATTATTATAAATATATA
>CAKALG010020224.1:2802-13035 GCA_916700815.1 Helicolenus hilgendorfi | reverse complement strand
GTGTGGAGGCCATCCCTCTGCTGCCTCCCCCCTCCAGACATACTCTACTCTCAGAGCCATTAGCAAACCATGGTCACCATATCACACACAAACACACACAGGTACACACACAAGCCTGGAAATGCCCTGATGCGAGGTCACACCAACCACCGCTCTCTGGCTCCCTGCTCACCAGATGTGACTCAAACCCCTTCTTTAAACATCTTCTCCTGCAGGGGAAAGGAGGAGGGAGGGGTGGAAGAGAGAGAGAGAGGGAGCGTAAAAAGAAAAGAGAGTAGCGGTTCTCAGAGAAGGGGCGATGAGGGGTAAAACATTTTTTTTTGCAAATCTGGTTCTACTTAGCAGAGCCCTGGAACACATTTCATAAATTGCAGACATATTTTTTCGGAGCGCTTTTGGGGAAGATAGTTAACCGGCAGTAATTTCCAACACATGGCAGCCGTCATGTGATATTTTGCAAACACCAGGCAGACAGGCTGGTTCCCTCCCCCACCACCACCACCACCACCACCCCCCCACAGGAACCCTCCCTCCCTTACTGTTAGCCTCTGCCCTCTTTTTTTCTGCGCTCGTCCTCTGCCTCTCGCGTTTGATTTCCCCATCTGTCTCTCATAGGCGCTTAACGTTATCTCTCCTTTTCAATCCCTGTCTTCACCTCCCTTTTTCCTATATGTCTTCCATCTTTCTAGATCTCTTTTCCCACATCTGCTTCACCCTTTCATCCCTGTCTGTTTTCCTACACAGTAACTGCATTGTATATCACTCTATCCATCCACGCCTTCATCCATCCATCCTTCCTCTCCCTCTCTGCCTCTCCGCGTAGTAAAAGATAACTGTCATGTAAAACACGAGGGCCTTTACTGTCTGTTGAAAATTGATTTTGCCCCTGAATATAGAGATACGATTCCCTTCAGCATTGGCTGCAGCAGAGAGACGGGTCCATGTAGCGTAAGGTGTGTGTGTATCAGTGCGTATAACGGTGCCCTTCAAATGGGGTCGTGTTTACCGCGTTCACGTGAAGAGTCTATATGAACGCCCCCCTCTCGTGGTATTCATGACCTGGTAAGTTTAAAGTTTCTGGAAGCTCAGAGTTCACGAGTTTTGGCGTGTTTGTTGGCGTTGTCAGAAATGGCGTAGGCCATGCAAGTAAATTTTTCGGTGCATAGTAATTTCATATATTGTAATTTTTGTCGTATAATATAATTCTTCGTAATTTTATAATATGTCTGAGGAAAATGTTGATATTCCCAACTGCCTCATCTTTTTGCCCTCTGTCATTATGCATTATGTTACCCACTTTCTAGCTTGCTATATAGTTAACCTCTGTTGCTTCTAGACGCCAACAGTAACGTTAATATTGCTGTTGCTTAGCAGCGGCGTTCTCACGACTTAACCACTTGAGTGCCAAGCATATGTGGACACGACTTCCCATTTTGTAAACACAAGCTCACGAGTTTCGTGTTGTCGCGTTTGTGTCTAGAGATGGATTGGATGCATGAGTGATTTTAAATAGTGCTTGTATCATAAAGCGTTTGTGCATGTACGGCCTGCATTGAGATTCCCATAGTGATTTTATCGTTAGTGTTATCTTATATATGCTGCAGCAATATTAATCCTCAGCCACACAACAATTAGAGTCACAATATCACAAAGGACAGAAAGGTAAAGCTTGGGAGAATACCGCCATGTGTCGTCAGCAGTAGGATGTGTGTTGAGTGTGTGTGACTCCTCCTCCGCTGGCGTCGAGTCTTGCCTGGGAAAACACCCAGATCCATTTGGGTTCACTTGGCCGCGTGTCAGCGTGGCATCAGAAATGAACCAAACTGTACACAGAAAGCAATTTCCAATAGGCTGGCTTCCATCAAATGGCCAAACAGAGCTCCCAAAATGCTTACATCTGATTTATATTGCTCTATTTTTCCCCACAAAAAAGCAACATTTCTGTCATTATTTTTGACATCACGTTGTTAATGGCGATGACAGGCCAGCTTTATATAAGTAAACAATGCTTTTCATAGAGTTAAGCCCTGCTGTGGAAAAATGTCTGATGGCAATATGTTTCTAGTTCAGCTATTCCTATAATAATGGTAAGCTCTCACTCTCTTGTACATATCCTCATGTTTTCTTTACCTTTACCTCTCACTGACCCACTTCTCTCCCTCCTCCACCCTCTTTCTGTATTTTTTTCCACCACCCATTCCCACTGCCTGTCTTTATTTTACAAGACCCTGTAGTTCAATTTTGCCTGGCAACAAGATGTGGCAGGAATCGGTTCGATTTGAGAGGACGGGGAACAGGCACTGTGAATCATTTTTATTGTTCCTTAACACTCTCTCTCTCTGCAACAGAGACTTTATTTCAACAGATGGGTAAAACAGACATTACTATAAATCTAATTTTTGAAAAAGAGTGAAGGACTTCTAATGTTAGGCACCACATATGTTTTATTGTCCAGTGCGTGTGTGTAGTCGGAGGTGTTTTGCCGGTTTTGTGTGTTTAGTTTATGTATTTTTGTGCATATGTGCATGCCTGTGCGTGTTAATGTTTGTGCGATGGAACAGATGGCGTTCAGACCTTTGTGTGCGATTGAGAAATCTCCTTATGTCTCTGCTGGCTTGACAAAGTGTAAACACACGATGTTATGCTGTGAGAAAATACAGATATGGTGGGAGATGCTGAGGACTGTCAACACTGATCAGGAGCAGATCTGTTGGCAGTGCTCTAGTGCTGTATTGTACTATCACTCCTTCACTCTATACTGTACAATCAGTCTCCTCTTTATGATAATAGGGAAAGACAGTGTCACAATTAGCTGAAATGGATACAAAGTACACTTGAAACAAAAACATTAAAGTTGCTCTATACGATATCAAGAGCATTAATATAGCAGCAAACAACTGTTTGCTATGTAAAGATATAGAGGAGTAATGGCTACCTGAGCAGAGAATGAAGTCACTCTCCCTCTGTGTGTGTTGTAATCCGAGCTTCTCCGTGCTTTGTTGACATAGCCGGGCTGGCAGTCCATGCATGTTAGTGCATGTGTGTTCATGTGAGTGAGCCTTACTGGCGGTTACAGATTATAACATCATCACGGAAGCGTAGCGCCCACCCTCTGGCACAGCCGTCGCCACGTTGAGAGCCGTGTGGAGGCAATAGATATGTAATGTAATTTCGTATTGAGCGCCTTTAAACTTAATGATAAAGGGGAAAAAACTGATTCTGGATACTGCTGTTTCTCTGAATATATTCTTGAATTCTTGTGAGTTGTATTCTTATATTGTTAACTGTTATATCGTGTTTAAAATATAACAATTATGACACACTTGAGGTCCATTTTTTCTCATGAAACAAAAATCCCATTACAACCATATACAGTGACCTTTGACCTCAACATTCCTCCTGTAATCATTGGTCTCAAGGAGAAACTCCAACTTTGTTAGCGAGTCATTTTTCAGATAACCAAATGTAGCATATTTCTACAATATGACTGGTGGTTGAGGTTAGTGGATCCCATTAAACTGCTCCACCAGCTGCCCGATCAGGACAACATTAGGTGGTAAAAGTCTTTTTCCAGTAATATGCCCTGGCACCAATTACTTTGTCGATATCAGTACTGTCTACTTAAACAAAAATGCTGACTATCATTACAATAAAGCCTCCTCAGTTAGTTTAAAAAACGACAAAGCAGATCATTTCTAAATGAGTTTAGGAAAGAGAGGGCCCAGCAGGAGTGTTTGAGTCGTGATAGAGATGACATTTAGCAGGTAACTAGTTGAGCAAAGTGTTGATCCCATGGAGTGACTTGTAAAGAAATGATCTTAGCATTGAATGCATGATGAATAACAGCTAATACGCTGATTTCTTGAACTGCTATCACTGGCAAGGAAAGGAAACTATTATCCCACTGTGCCCAAAGTCCCTGCATCATTTAATGTTGCTGGGAGACGAGGTGAAGCAGCAGCCACCAGTCAACGGGAACCTTCAGGATGAATGTGTGTTCGCCGGTGAGTGTGAGTGCAGACGGGAACAACATGGAGAAAATGAGAAAGAGAGAAGGGAAGAGAGGAGAGAAGTCCAAAGGGACACACTGATGGTGGTACTGCTCTCCTCTGCATCCTGCATCTGCTGGGGAGGGAAATAAATAAGATGCTGGAAATCTGATCTATGTGTGTGTGTGTGTGTGTGTGTGTGTGTGTGTGTGTGTGTGTGAGAGAGAAATGTGTTGTTTTTCTTGCAATTTGTGCACGTCCTTCCTTGCAGCTGTGTGTCTGTGTATGTATTTGTGTGTTTCTGGGCTTGTGGTAGGGCGTTGCAACCATACATCTTCTTGACAAGCGGGTGGAGTTTGATGGGACATGCTCTGCATACTGCTCCATCTGGCTGCCGATGATTCTGTGTGTGTGTGTGTGCGTGGTCTAGAGGAGAGGGATGATGGAAAGAGAAGAGAGGTTACTACACTTGCATACCGATAGATTTCCCTTGTTTCTCCGCGTACTCCGTCTGAATCTCAATCGTCCCCACCTGTCCCTCAACCGTGCTCTTTTTTTTTTTAACACATCCGTCCTCTCATTCATTCTCTCCACCTTTATCTCTCTCTTGTGTGTGTGTGTGTGTGTGTGTGTGTGTGTGTGTGTGTGTGTGTGTGTGTGTGTGTGTGTGTGTGTGTGTGTGTGTGTCTCTTGCTTCCTCTCTCTCCACATCTGTACCCAGCACACACAGCAATCACCACAAGCCACTATATCGCAGCATCTCTGTATCGCTTCATCTATTCCATTACCTATCTGTCCCGCTCCCTCTCTTCACACATTATTGTGTGCTGGATATGTGTGTGTGTGTGCGTGGGTATAACACACCATTTTGCACAGACATTGGCACGTTGTGGACATTAGTACTCAATTCACAGGCTTCCTGTGGCTTCACGGTTTTCCCTTCAACACTTACATATCAACGTGTGCACTGACGGTATTATGCCTGTCTAGATTATATGTTTGCCTATGTGTTTGTGCAGGGTTATAAGTGGGTCAGTCTATATGCATTTTTCCATTTAAGTCCATAATGATGATATCTTATGTCTGACTAATACAATCTTGTGCTCACACAGGCGCCGGCACACCGTAAATTGTTTATGTCACAGCCGCCAACTCTCGAAAAATTCACCCAGCGTGATTGAAATCCATTGTCGTTTTGAAGAATGGGATTTGCCTGTGTGAAGTACTCTCGAGTGGCATATTACTGCCACTGTTATCACATCATTTTCCGGGTCTCCAACTGTACGATCACGGCGCACACATACACTCGCAAGCAAACACACATGCACACATGCAGCGGCAATTCTAGCTCATGAAGTGTGTAAGAGAGATTGTTTGACTCAGTCTCCTGATGATATACTTTGAAGTCGCTGTATGAATAATCTAAAATATCAAGGTTAGGCGATGTTGTCCCCACTTCGCAAGGTGATCTGAATACGAAATGACCGCACAGCTTTGAGTGCGATGATGAAATGTATAAGGTCTTGATATCACATTGTATTTTTGCCTGGAGTTGTGGGTTAACATAGTCCTCTTTGCAACATATCGAACTGTTTCTCAGGGGCCGCGTTCCTTGTAGATATCCTTCATTGCAGCAACCTTGTTTCAGGCGAGTGATGTAACTTGCATGTAACCTTAGAAAAGGCGTGTATCACAAGTCAGCGGGGCGATAAAATCTCCTTTCTTTGAGCTCGGCTGAAAGAGGGTATGCGAGCGAGAAGGAGAGAAGCGAAGAAAGAAAGAAAGAGAGATTTTGCAAACATTGAGGATTACGTAATCGCGGACGATGCAAACGGGTGATGTAAGTGTGAAGACATCCTCGTGAGTGGCAGGTGGTTTGTCCAGGGTTCTGCCTCATTTTCTAGGATCGGTCTGTGAATCAGAGGGATGGATTGTAAAGACATTAAAGAAGTTACAAACAAGAGCAATTCAACTTTTGCTTTTATTATTTCACCAGGGAGACTTTGAGAGAGATCTGAGGGTGGTTAGCGTACTCAAATTCTTATGTTTTATTCTCAGATATAACAAAGAGTACAGTAAAGTTTTAAAAAAGTGGAGGGATCACAAGATGATTAAGAGAGAACGCATCAATTACTTTTTTTGCTTGACTTTTCTCAAAGCTTTTTTTTTTTCTTGTGAAATGCGGAGAACTTTTACCTCTTCAGTGATCTAAAAACTGTTCAACTGAAACAAACAAAGAAAAGAGCATCACTCTTTAATTGAACTTCTGACAGCTCAAAGACATCTGTGATAACACAAATAGGCATTGTTTGGCTATAAAGGGTCAAAAGGCCTAAAAAAAACAGGGGTTTAAATCAGTGGGCAACCTCCAGGTCTGAAAAGTGAAGCCAATGCTGAAGTGCCTTAAACGTGCATTCTTTCTAATAGCCAGCAGGGGGCGACTCCTCTGGTTGCAAAAAGAAAGTCTTATTGTATAGAAGTCTATGAGAAAATGAGCCTACTTCTCACTTCATTTATTACCTCAGTAAACATTGTAAACATGAGTTTATGGTCTCAATCGCTAGTTTCAAGTCTTCTTCAATACAGCATGATGTTCATTTAGTAAATGATGGTCCCATTTAAAGTCAAATAGACCATAAAGCAAGGTGTGCTTTACGGCGTGGCTACCTTGTGATTGACAGGTCGCTACCACAGCGTTGTCCGGTCTAGGAGTTTACTGTTAACCCTTTCACAGTGTGTTTTTCAGTTCATGTAAGTTAGTTATAACCTTTTTGGTCTCCTAAAAATGTCTCATTCAGCATTTGGTTGTGCTTAGCTCCAACCTCTCGTGTCACTTCTGGTTGCAAAAAACCAAGATGGCTACGGTCAAAATGCTGAACTTGAGGCTTCAGAATTGCAGTCCACAAACCAATAAGTGATGTCACGGTAACTACGTCCACGTCTTCTATGGTTTATACCAAAAGATTTCTCACTACACAGCCTTGTAACAGCACCTCTGCTATCAGTGTAATCTTGACTTCATGTAGACAAAACAAATACAACCTCATCCCTCGTGGGAGCTCATAACTCACATATCAGTGTAATTACCTCTGACACATACAAGTTGATAGCTGGGTAACAATATACCAAATACACTTAATGAGGCATCACTACATCCCTGATATCCTCATGGGTTTGAGTCTCATTCAGGCCACCCCTACTGCAAATATTTGCACTAAGAGCTCCTTTTACGATGCTCTGGGTAAAACCACCAAGCAAGTGGCTGTTGTGAGACATTAATCACTGTCATCCATAAGCATGATCATCAATAGGTTTGGCACCTCCGCCTGCACGGAGTGCACGAGTGAATCAACACACATCTGAGAGGCTCTTCTGTTCTTTTATGGCTAATTGCAGCCTCTTCAGCAGCCGTCCTCGTCCTCTTCAATCCATTAATTCCTGGACAACAGCACTTCTGAGAAGTCGTAAAGTGAGTTAGGCAAAGTCAAAGCACTCATCGCTCCTTTCCATTAAAGCTCCGCACATCAATACCTGTCCAGTGCTGGAATACCATCCGTCGGCCGGCCACAGATCTACCTACAAAATGCAACTGGCGAGGCTAATAAATGAACAATAGATGTGCATTAAGTTAAGCCATTAGCTTTTAACACATGTATTAGGCTGGAGGAGACGCCCGACTTTGTTTTCAAGGTTGTTTAAAGTTACAGGTGGTGCATTTTGAATTGAATTATGCATGAGTTAGCGAGCACTTGCTATTGTTCCAGCCTCGCTCCATTGCTGTAATAAAATGAGGGCTTGTCTGCCAGTTGTCTGCACATATGAATGCCATATTTGCTCCTGAAAATGGAAAGCACACATTTGCATGGTGTGGGCTGTTTTCAACAATGTGCTTCAGTTGTATTTTTATTTTTCCCTAAGACTTGGTAAATTGCACTCGGAGGGAGTATTGCTATTGATTCAAGTGGCATAGTGAGTTCAGAGTGAACGGTTGGGTGCAGCCCTTGTTGGTTAGCGTGAAGCAATCGATTTTATTCTGCTTATATGCTTTGCAGGGCTCTCAATCAAATCAGAAACAGGGAAGATGCTGTTTTTAAATTACAAAAGTGTGTGTGTGTGTGTGTGTGTGTGTGTGTGTGTGTGTGTGTGTGTGTGTGTGTGTGTGTGTGTGTGTGTGTGTGTGTGTGTGTGTGTGTGTGAGAGAGAGAGCATGTTATAGCCTGGATGCATGCATGTATTTGCTGTGTACATGGATTTCACACTAACTCATTCCTTATCTTTCATCTTCTTCCTCCTGAGGGACTGCAGAGTTTCAGATGCTTTCAGGGTTTATGTTTCTCTCATCTCCACCCGACTACTGCCGTCCAATCATAACACTGACCCAGGTGTTAATCCCCAATTACAAGCCTGTAACCAAACTCATCCTTTCATACCGCCGCAGGTCCCGCAGCGCCATGCAGGAGGTCAGAGGGATCTTGAGTCCAGACTTTTGTGGGGTTTTTTCCCTCTTTATGTATTTTACCTCCCGTTGACTTTTCAAGTTTTTATTGTGAACAAATGTTGAATGTTAGGAAAAGTATTCCTGATCCTTTTAAATGAGTATTATCCCAAAGAATAATGCTCCAGCCTTCTTAAAACATGCTGGGGGTCAGTATCTGATTTCAGATTGTGATTGCGGTTGTGAGTCATTTACAGCATTATCCAGCCCCCCTATCTAGTCACAAAGATTAAAGTAATTATAATGTGATTTGGACACTACGTGTAATTTGACGTCTTACTATCAAGTAGTAATGGATCAAGTGACCTGGTCCAAAAATGACCACACAATTAGAAAAGCCAATATACAGAACTATATGGAAAGCATGAGCTCAATGCACTTTTAAGTACAACCATGTGTGATACGGTAACTTCTTTCTACTTAACTTGGGCTCATTATATATGTAAGGTCTTTGTGTTTGACTGGAGGATGATGAATTACCTTGGGTCCTGTCACCCGGCCGTCTCTTTTTAATGACCTTGTATTTTCATAGATCATATTTTAGGCAGGCATACAGGATATGATAGCTGGCAGCCAGAGGTAAGACTATATGTTTCCACTAGCGATTTCTGCTAGATCCCGAGTTTATAAAATAAATAGTCAGAACCAGACGTTTTTTACTGTGGTGAAATTAGAGTAGTAAACCTTTCTCAGTCTGGCCAGGTCGGGAGGACGGAGAGAAATGGTGTGTGCGTGTGTGTGTCTGTGCGTGTGTGTGTGTGTGCGTGTGTGTGTGTGCGTGTGTGTGCAGCCTAGTGAATAGACAGTTAAAGGTTTAGACAATCACTCTCTTCTCTTCTCTTCTCTTCTCTTCTCTTCACATTGACTCTTCGTTCACCTCCGGTCCTCTATTCTCTGCTTTCCTAATCACTCAGCTTTTTTCCATAATCCCTATCTTTCTGCTCTCTGCAATACATCCCTTTTTTCTCCGCATTTCATTCCAGTCCTCCTTTGCCAAGCTAAAACTTGCTTAGTAGTATGAGTCAATGATTAACTTTCATTAATAATTTCATTTTTTACTTATAAATGAATAACGTTTTGAGTAAAAACCTTAAGATTTGTGAGATTCAACCCAAACTGGATCTATCTAGGCCTGTAATTACATTATCGAGTTATCGTACAATATATGGACATGATTGATTGATGGTATGATTTTTGCTGTCCTCGATATTTCCCGTTGTGTTTACATACGTGTTTCTTTACACAAGAGTGTCACCAACAGAATAAACAACAGGGTTTGCCTGACCATTGTAAGACTTGGACATTGTGTAGACATTGCACATTTTTGTTAACAGAGTCCGAGAATCAATTTTATTTATTGTTTTGGTTGTGTTTTCTTTATTTTGGATATTTTAGTATTTGTTTCACATTCCAATCTTTGAATATTCTTAAGAATTAAAAGTTCACTGCTCTTTGAAAGGGTATACTTGCATCATTATGCTATTATATTATCATTATATCAGTGGCATAACATGGTCTTATATCCCAATTATTTCTTGGACAAAATATCGTCCAACAAAAGTAGTTATCGTGACAAGCCTAGATCTATCGCAGTAACCCTAAAAGGTTTTAGGCTTGAAGTCTGTTGTGTTCTGGTTTTCGATCTTGGTCTGCATCTGAAAGTCACCCGGTCTCTGTGCCAGTGTGCTGGGAGACTAATGAATCCAACCTTCCCAGTGACTCTATCAGTTGACCCCTCCTAGAACGGCT
>CAKALG010020221.1:0-10286 GCA_916700815.1 Helicolenus hilgendorfi | reverse complement strand
CTTTTGCTCCAAACATGCAGAGGCGTGCACGGGACTCCTTCCACATCTGCCTGTGAGATTTTCTAACTTCCCATGGATCTGTTGTGTCTCGTGCCCCCGAGTAGGGAGAGGGAAAAGGAGACAGAGGAGGTGGAGAGGGGGAGAAAGGAGGAGACGGCGGGGAAGCGTCACAGCCGCCGCTGCTGAAGTGTTACCGGCGTTCGTGCTCCTCCACTGAAGAGGCACTCTTCCTCCCTCCCCTTCTTCTTCACTCCTCTCCTCTCCTCATCCGACCAGCAGGGAGCCTGAGGGATACAGACAGAGAGCTAAACACCGTGGGTTTATGCACATATGCACACAAACACACACACACACTGGCTGCTCATCTTCTTCTTCTTCTTCGCAGCCCTCCTCTTTCCTCACTTTCCTTTCCCCATCTCGATGTCCTGTCTTCACCTTCATGACCACTTGTAAATCTGTGACACACACACACACAGAAAAAAAGTGAGAGAAGGAGCGAAGAAAGAAAGTGAGGAGTTTTTTTTTTTTTTTTTTTTTTTTGGTGTTGGTTGTTGGAAGAGAGAGAAATCACATACGCTCGCTGTCACGTTGTGAAGTCCTCCAGGGGGAAGTGTGCAGACATCCAAAGCTGCCAAACACACTGATAACTCACGTACACACACACAGAGACTTGGTCTAAATGCGTACTCCTACAGGTGCTGAGAGAGGCAGGTGAAAACCAGGTGAAAAAGGGGAAACAGAAATAGAGAGAAAGACATTTGGAGGAAAAAAAAGCAGTTGGGGGAAACGATGGAGCAGCTGGAGTTCAAGTTGGATGACAGCAGAAAGCACAGGTAAGTGTCACACACACACACACATTTATATATACACACACTCATTCACACTCTTTTTCTGACACTTAATCACTGTCAGGTTAGTCGCGAGTTTATATATATATATATATATAAGTGTGATATGGAGCAATAGATAGAGACAAGAAGCTCAGGAGGAATAAGAGTATATGAGTGCAGTCATACTTTCAGTTTTCACGAGTGAAGAGTTTCCTCGAGAGGAAGCTCCCATCTGCTGCTGACAGAAACAGACCAGCCAGTTGTTACTATAACAGGAACTACTGTAAGAGGACATATTAGCATTTCTCTCTCTGAGGTTTAGCTGCTTGTCTGGAGTGTGTTTAAGTGTGTAAGTGTGTGTGCAAAATCCTCCCATACCTGCTGCACACTGAAGCTCGCTCACTCAATCTGAGTTATGGATTATAGCATGTTGCAGTTGCAGTGTTTTACTGTCGTATCAGTTATCTGGTAATGCTCATTGATTCGTCCCATAAGCTGCATGTAGAGGCTCTCGTTTTTCTCCATTAGTGACAGAAGCTTTCTGCTCCAGTTTATCATGTTGCAGCAGCATGTAACACAATTCACAGTAACATAGAGCAGCGGTTCCCAACATGAGGTTCAGGGTCCCCAAAAGGGTCCCGAGATAAATCAAAAGGGGTCTCAAGGTGTGTCTAATTCTTGTGTTTTTTTTGTGAAATACTGGCTACTATTACCTATTCCAGCGACTGAAATCCTTTCCAAACATCATAGTAACACAGACCAGACCAGTGGTTCCCCAAAGAGGTCGCAATGTGACAGAGTAGGTTATTAAAATAAATGTTTCTCTCACACAAAATTGAATTTATTCTTCTGACGTTTGTCTGATTTTACTTTATACTTTCAGCCCTTCAAGTTTCTGAAAATGCTTCAAAAGAAAGAAACTAGGGCTGCAAGATATGAGGAAAATATGATATTATGATATTACTTGCGATAATAATGATCCTTTCTGCTGCTTTCAGTATTCTGCAAAAATACAATAAATTGCTTGTTGAATTAAAAAAAAATTCGAGGAAATTATTTTCAATATTATTTTATTGAAAAAATTTAACTGGCTGTCAATCAATTAAAATATTGAATCACGATTAATCACATGATTGTCCATGATTAATCGCGATTAATTGTAAATAACAGCTTTGTTAAGTATTTAATACTCTTATGAACATGGGAGTGGGCAAATATGCTGCTTTATGCAAATATATGTATATATTTATTATTGTAAATCAATTAACAAACACAAAACAATGACAGATATCGTCCAGAAACCCTCACAGGTACTGCATTTAGCATAAACAATATGCTCAAATCATAACATGGCAAACTGCAGCCCAACAGGCAACAACAGCTGTCAGTGTGTCAGTGTGCTGACTTGACTATGACTTGCCCCAAACTGCATGTGATTATCATAAAGTGGGCATGTCTGCAAAGGGGAGACTCGTGGGTACCCATAGAACCCATTTACATTCACATATCTGGAGGTCAGAGGTCAAGGGACCCCTTTGAAAACGGATATGACGGTTTTTCCTCGCCAAAATTCAACCTAAGTTTGGAGCGTTATGTAACCTCCTTCCTGATGAGCTAGTATGACATGGTTGGTACCAATAGATTCCTTAGGTTTTCTAGTTTCGTATGATGCCAGTAGCTTTAAAACTGAGCCTGATACAACATCCAAAAGATTTATTGCGTTAATGCGTTAAAGAAATTAGTGGCGTTAAAACGATTTTGCGTTATTATCGCGTTATCTTTGACAGCCCTAATTTAATGACATTTTAAAGTGCACTTTTATTCTGATACTCTTTCAACTATAACTCCAAAAAGAGTGAAATTTCGCAGTCTTTCGTGATGTGTTTATCGAGCAAGCTGACGTTGCAATGACGATACAAAATAAACAATATATTGTGAAAAAATACACGCTAATAAACGTGTTGAAAGTAGATTTGTGTTAAAGGGTAACATGCCAAAAAGGGTGGAAACTACTGACAGACAAACAGGAATGTGTGTGTGAACGTGCATGTTGCAGCACTACATGTATGTTTTGGTAAGCGCGTCAGCGTGGATCTGAGGTTTCGATTGCTTTACGTGTGATTGGCAGGGGGCCAAGCCGATCTAGAAAGACCCCCGTCCCGTCAACGTCACTCATGTCGACTGATACGTCCGGCCCGCAACGATTTCCTGTAAAGCTGTCAGATCTTCATGTGTGAGAGCAGGAACCCACAGAGAGACGGGGCTGCAATGTTCGCAGTCGAAACCCCCTAATTATGATGAATGTATGTGGCAGACGTGATGTGATATGTTTCATAATAAGCTCTGGGGTTCATTCATATTGAGAGTTTAATATGTATGTGGAAGGTTTATTAGCTGTGTTGTAGCATGAGCATGGACTTGTTAGAGCTGCACACACAAATCAAGCTTCACCATCCGTCCTAATGGAGGAGAGACGGAGGAGGAAAAAGAAGGGTGGAGCAGTTGGATGTCGTTGACAGAGTGTCTCTATGGTGTGTTTACTGTCATATACATAATTGTTAATGTAACTCCTTTAATGATGACTTCAGGGAAGAGTGATGGAGGTGCTCCGTTGAGTGGAGACTCATTAATCCAAAGTGTGCTGACTTGTATTAATCAATTTGTCAAATTCTTGTAAGCACATGTCCAAAAGACAATATATGGACTGAGGACTGAAATGAATGAATTAGGCGGTGATTCAGAGGAATGGAAGTGAACTTCATAGCAAAGTATCAGGAGAAAGAAAAATAAATATTAGGCGAGTGTTAAGGGATAATGTCATATTTATTTTATTGTCAACAAATCCAACGAAAATACCAAAACCAGCAATGCTTTACTCCGTCTGTCTATACATTTCGTGTGTTTTTTTGGCCACTTGGAGGCAGCAGAAACAAGCTGTAAACACAACGCTAACATATTATCATCTTCTAAGGCAAATTGTTAGCAAACAGATGCTTATTTACAAGCGATATTAGCATAGTTTCTGAAAATTTAATGAATGCAAGTCGAATATTCACTTTCCTTTTAGCTCCGATTTTGGTCTCAACCAACTCCAGAGGGAACTATCTTGATCTTTAGCTGCTAAATGCTAAATGCTAACTTTGTTTACCTGCTGTTTGGTGTTGGGCAGGTAGCGTAAAGTGGGTTGGTGGAGCAAAACAATGACATTCAATCACAATAAACTCTCCTGAGGGAAACCGTAGAGTCGATGATAGTTGCCTGTGAGTTTGTCACTACGAGCGACTCCTTTCACATCCATGTAGTCATTTGATCAATTGTCAATATGAACTTATTAATTGCAAGTAACCTGTAACCAACCTGCCCAGATATCAGTTAGATAACCAGCATCGGGAAATGGAGTCATTGCTGCAGAACAAGTTTGGGATTCCTTGGACTGATCTCAAGTCTGCATAATTGAGGCTCTAGAGAATCCTGATGTTTCATGCAGCTGTCAGAGCGCCACGCCTGCAGTATGTTGATGAGCGGAAGGCCGTCTACTACATTAATACTATCCCCGCTAATTCAAGCTCCCTAATTAATGCAATCAAATCAGCTGCGAAGGTGCTGTATAAAAAGGTTCAAGGCAGACATGTTGATAATTCTCTGGTGGTGATGCTCATCCCATCAACTAGATCCTCTCCGCTCATTTCCTCCGCACCCCCTGGGGACTCAGTATAGGGACTCCATCATATCCCAGCTAAGTAGTTAAATGACTAAATGCTCCCTACTGTATAGATGCTATATGTCCCAGGAGGTATATGTGTGGTAATTCAACAGAGGTAAAGCATCAGCTGAACACGTTGTCCAACAGGTTTTCTCATATTGAATAGAATGATATTGTTTATTCTGGGCTTGTGTGGTAGACAGTGTAGCAATCAATGTTGGTCTTTTTTTGTCCACTGTTATGAAGGAGTTACATCATATTATTATTCTCTGTTTAGACACTTGAAAGTGCAACATATTAATCGGCTTCTGGACAAACAAGAGTTTGTGTTTATACTATAGACTGTATATAAGAAGTGGATGTAGTCAGCGTGACGTCACCCATTGGTTTGTGAACTGCTGTTTTGAAGCTTTTAGTTTGTCATTTTGGCCGTCGCCATCTTAGTTTTTTTGCAACCAGAAGTAGAACATGAGAGGGTGGAGCTAAGTACAATCAAACACTGACTATTAAAGTTGGGGGTGGGGGAGACGTGGACGGAGTCACTGTGATGTCACCCATTGGTTTGAGGACTGCCGATTTGAAGCCTTGATTTCGGCATTTTGGCCGTCGCCATCTTGTTTTTTTGCAACCGGAAGTGACACGAAAGGGCGGAGCTAAGTACAACCGAACGCTGAATAAAGACAAGAAGGTGATAATTATCTTTCATGAACTGAAAACACACTTTAAATAGGTTAAAGTTGTAAGACGAAAACACGGACAACTCCCAGACCGGACAACGCCGTGGTAGCGACCTGTCAATCACAAGGTAGCCCCACCCTAAAGCATCCCCTGCTTTATGGTCTATTTGACTCTAAATGGGACCATAATGTACTAAATGAACATCATACTATATTGAAGAAGACTTTAAACTAGCGATTGAGACCATAAACTCATGTTTACAATGTTTACTGAGGTAATAAATTAAGTGAGAAGTAGGCTCATTTTCTCATAGACTTCTATACAATCAGACTTCTTTCTGCAACCAGAGGAGTCGCCCCCTGCTGGCTGTTAGAATTATTTTGTATTTTGCATTTATTGGATGTTTTATTTGATTCACCGAGGCCAAGAGGCGGAAAATACAAAGTATCATTCTGGAAAAAAATGTTTTTATCAATCCATAAATCTTCCTGAGAGCTGCAGCCAATATGAGGGTTCTTACTTGGGTAGAAAGAGGGCCGGTAATGGAGGATAGATGCTTCATCTATCTTCCATACTTGATGATGAAAGGTAACTAGCCGCACACTCCTCTGATGTTGTCATGCCTTTCTTTCACTCTTTTTCCAGCACTGTCACATAGTGATCCTGTTGTTCTTTTCTCCCATCATGTCTTCCACAATGTATCACCACAGCTGGATGGTCAGTTTGTTATTAACAGCACGTTGTAGGATGAATTTGGATGTGTGTAGTCATATCGATGCTGACGCAGGTACAGTCTGACGTGGGTCCCAGTGAGGGAGTTTTTCCCACATAGCAGAGCAGCGCTCCGTCTGGAAATCTCTATAATAACAGAAAACCTGTGCATGCACCACCACGCTCACTCACTCACTCAGTCTGCACACGTGAATATCATTTTAGAAAGTAAGTGCACAAACACAACAGGATTGAAGGATTACGCTTTTTTTTTGATAATGTGGAGTCTGACGTTTCGCTGTTTCTCTCTCGCTCTCTTTTTGGCTAGAAGTCAGTCGTCATTTTTCATTTATTTAATTTAGAAATCAGTTAAAAAGATAAGAAGATAATCAGCTGATTGTTGTTGTGTTTGTGTGTGATTTTTAATTCAGACGCAACACATTGCGGTCCGTCCCTCGTGTTCACATCCTCTCTGTGTTGTAATCACACTCTGTTATATTGCTGCTAATCTGGAGCAGACACACCCACTCCGTCAATTTCCCAACCACCACCCCCACCACACACACACACACTGCTAATCTGAGGCCCCATTATGCTGCCTTTTTTTCCAGAGATTACACTGTTAAATGAACACTTGACCTGATCTCCGGTCGTATGATCCACCCAGTCAGCATTCGCCTGTTCTCTCGCACGCTCTTACTATGCAATCATCTTCCTGTTACAACTACCTTCCCCCTCCTCCTCTCTGATCTTTACATTTTATATTTTGAGTTATATAATTACTTCTAAAATATTACTTTTGCTTTGTGAGTGTTTGTACAAATCACCCACACTTGAAACTCATTGCTTTTCCTGAATTTCCTGTCATTTGCGTTGTAGTGTTGCAGGGAGATTGAATCCTTAAAAACAAATAAAATTCAATACAGATATTGCAAACTCTTCTCAGTTTCCTCCGGTTGTTGAAAAATAAGGAGTAATTTAAGAAATGATTTCAAATAACAAATTCTACTTAATTTGTGGCAGTGCAGCGCTGAATAGTTTACACACTTATTTCTGCATAAACCACCAAATTAAAATGAAACCACGGGCGTAAATCTCCACATAATCTTTATTTTTAGACACTTTTTCCTCCAGACAGTAGACACACAGTGTAATTACTGTGTATATTTGCAGCCTGGTTATAAATCTACCTCAGAATATGAACATATCTGATTTTTAATAATGTTATGCAACAACTTCTCACAACTCAAAGAATATCAAGTTGTCTCCGTCTACAATATTAATCTCACTCTGTACCTCCCAGGTTGTAAAATTAGCTATATGCACGGCGGTTGGTAAATAAAGGAGTGGGCTGAGGATTATAAGTGTTACCTTGTTATTTTTAGTTTTTTTATAGCAGTACATAAATAAATATTCAGAGTAATTGTTAGTCTTGTATTCCACAGATTATTCAAAATACAATTGGATGCGGTTTGTCTCATGTCTGCCAATTAGAATCTATTCCCTTTTGAGTTTTGCTGCGTGGGGTGGGGGGGTAGGAGGGTTGTTTGTTTTTAATCACAACCTAGCACAAGTGGGTGGTGGGTTAACGGCTGCTCTCTGCTCACATCAAGATATGATGATTCATTGGAGACAAAGTGAGTCAAAACAAGCAAGGATTTACAAGAGAAAACGAGTAAAACAGCCTCCTGCAGTGGGTAAAATCTGCATTAACTCCCCGGGGATCTGCATAAATCATAGTGTTTATCAGAGATTTTGAGATGTGGTTTAATGTGTGCCCTCCAGGAAACCCATGTCTGTATGGATTTGATACTACTGCTGAAATGTCACTATATGCAGATGACACTGCTCAATATATTTCTATTACATAACTCGGTTTTACAGAAGGACAATGTGCAACATCATTTACCTTTTGCGAACTCAAATATCTTAAAGAAAACTTCAACAACAAAACAAACACATTGCAATATTTCCTCATACAAGGGTTTGTATGATATCTTACAAAAAGTTATTAATTTTTCGTGCATTCTTCTACGAATCTCTAGCAAAACTTCTCAATTTCCACTCGTTATATTTCAAAATAATCTGCCGTCTTCACAGGAAACAACTTGGTTAGGTTTAGTAAAAGATTGTGCTAGGGTTAAAATGACTACGGAAGTGGCGTTACTTAAGTACCGTAGTTATGTGACAAATAAGTCAATCTTGACTTCTGACTACTGGGTGAAAGTCTGGTGTTTTTGGTGTTTCGAGTTCGTTGCTCTTTGTACATCTTGTTTCACAATTACGTGGATTACATAAATTGATTCTGTGGGATATATATATATGCATATTAAAGTGCATTACTTTTCGTAGATATAGCTACGAATGGTGTATGAGAACAGCCTGAAAACACACAGGTCTTTGAAGTGATCCTTAATAAAGGCAGCTCCATGTCCATTACTCCAGGTATAACCCTTTATTGACTAAAAGTGCATCTATCGGTAGCATCTAATAACAGGGATGGATTTTCTTTCAAAGGTTCAAATTAGATATTTCATTCTAAGGGCACCTAAAGCCCAGGAGCTGAAAACCTTATTAAGATGAATGATGATTGATATGCCGGGAGCATGAACACCGAGGAGAGGTGGGACACATTTAACCCAGTGTTGCTTTGAAAGAAGCTTTGGATCAAAGCTTGGGAGATGTTGTTAATTATCAGGGTGTCTCTGATGGCCACAGATGAGACCGACACTTTATATAAAACCCCCTACCAAATACATGTGTGGTTGGCGATCTTTATTTGCTGTAAGAAAGCCCACCTGCCTTTATTAAAGCTTCAAAGGTATTGATTCAATAAGGGAAGATCTTCAAACAGCTAACATCTGATTGAAGCGGCCTGCTCCAGATGCAAATGTTGAAGGTTTACTTGTCGCTGTGAGTTGTATGGTGAACACACACCAAAAAGTAGGTGTTGATTGTAGCAGTGAGTAATTTTAAAAGAGGGTTAAACAACTTTACGTATGGCTTTCATGTTATGTTTCTTGTTATATATATAACTGTTAAAGCCTCAGCGAAATTACTTATTCCTGACTTGCATTAGTGTATACGCATGTGACGTAATTCACGACATTCATTTGTTTTAGTTACGACTTTGTAATAATAATAATACAAAAACTAATCAAAAAATAAATTATCATGTATTATTATAGATTAAGATAAGACTTCATTGATCCCCTCGGGGACTTTCACAAGCTACCCAGCAGTATATGAAATAATTAAAATGAGCTCTGCCTTTACCAGCTGCAACATTAAAGTGATGAACACATGAATGCATCAATAATTATAATCCAAAAATATGATGTACATCATTCTGAAATGGGCCATTCTGCATAATAAGTACTCATACTATTTGTAGATTTTGTAGATTTTGGTGTGAATACTTTGAATGCAGTTTTTCTATAGTGTGGTATTGCTACTTTTACCAATCTGAGTACTTCTTCCACAACTATTTTTGTTATGAAACGTAAATGTATTCAAACAACTGATGACAAAAGATGGCGTATGTACATTTAAGGCGGTACCATAAACTTGTGTTAAACTTGCCATGAAGTGTGGTCAAACCTAAATAGTTATATAATTGGTTTTAACAACATGTGCACATGTAATTAAGTTCAAATAAAGTCACCAAAACTGGAGTTTCACACGTGCACCACCAGCCAAACACGTTTACAGACTTTCAACAGCAGTTAGTGTCGTAGCTTTTTCACTTGTTGTATTTTTAGGCTGATGACATCACCCCACGTGGAGCGAGGCGGGCTGAAGTAATGTAATGTAATGTAATCCCAAAGATGAGGGTCGAGGACCTGTGCGACAGTTTTTGGCATCCTGCTTGCAGTGCGTGTGTGTGTGTGCGTGCGTGTGTGCTGAATCAGAGATGTGTAGAGATGGAGAGGTGATTACAGTCATGACACTGGGGGTTGGATTATGGAGGATTACATGCACGCATACTTGCATACACTGACACACACACACGGTTGTCCTCATGACACAGGAGTCTAAATGCAGAGCTAATACTGTCATACAAAAGGGTCAGAGAGGGAGAGAGAGAGAGAAATAAAGGGTGGATATGTACAGACGGATTATGTTGAATTATGTCAAAAACATCATAAAAATAAAGCAGCTTGTATGTTTGACTGTTGCTCTCTTTCCTTTCGTTCTCTCATCCCCTCCCGCGCTCTCTCTCTCTCTCTCTCTCTCCCCCTCCTTTCCAGGCAGTAGGCTGCCAACATGGCCATTCCCAGGGGACATCCTCCTCCCTCTCCTTGGCCTCCTCTCTTCCTCCTCCTCCTCTTCCTCCTCCTCCTCCTCTCCTCCCCGCTCCCCCT
>CAKALG010020217.1:0-14107 GCA_916700815.1 Helicolenus hilgendorfi | reverse complement strand
GACGCCAAGTTCAGGAGAGTGGCTCGCATCACGGTGTGTGGGAAGACGGCCCTGGCTAAAGAAGTGTTTGGAGAGACGTTGAACGAGAGCAGAGACCCGGACAGACCACCGGAGAGATACACGTCCCGCTACTATCTCAAGTATAATTTTCTAGAGCAGGCGTTTGACAAGCTGACAGAGGTGGGCTTCCACATGGTGGCCTGCAGCTCCACGGGCACATGCGCATACACCAGCAACGACCCAAACGAGGACAAAATATGGACAAGCTACACTGAATACGTCTTCTGCCGGGATTAACTAGCAGTTGTCAACATACATGTCAAGTTGATGTAAATGGACATTTCATAATCTAGAGGGGGAATGTCTTTAACATACCTTGAATTTATTGAAAGGATAGGATAGCCCATTGAGATGTAGCATCTCATTTTCGAGGGGGTTCCTATAGACACAAATATAAAAACACATTCAGACAAAACAGCATCACATAACAAACATAGGCTGCGTACCAAATCGCATACTTTTCCTTTTTCCTTTTAATACATACTGCAGCTGCCATTACAAAGTACATACTACTGTTGCATGCAGTATGCATATAACTGGGACATACTACTTTGTCAAAACATTGCACCTTGAACTTTGAACCTCTTGCTCATATATTGGCTGTGCAGAGGATTGTGGGTCAGAATAGCCAGAAAAAATACTGCATTTGACATACTATCTTTTGGGATATACCAAATCTTTTCTGGCATACTAAATAGTGTGGTAGTATGAGTATTGGAGCGCACAGCAGGTTGCATTCATCTGAGCAGTGACTATATAAGCAAGAGGGTCAAAGTTTGTGCAATGTTATGATGAATTGTATGCAACAGTACCTACTTTATAAGGGCAGCTGCAGTACGTACTTAAGGAAAAAGAAAAAGTAAACCATTTGGAACGCAGCAATACCCTGCAAATACACAGATACAGACAGCTCGCTCAGCATCTCCCACCCAGACCCACCCATCAGCCCCATACAATGACCATATTTAAATCAATTACATCAGCATAAAGAGAACAATTGCAACAGTTTGTCATCAGTTTGTATTAGAGGTAATAGATCTCAGAGAAAGAGGAAGATTATTCCAGTCTGACGGAGCTTTGTATTTGAATGACCTGCGTCCAATGTCTTTGAAAATTCTTGGGACAAAGAAAAAGGGATGTTGCATAATGTCTGAGTGAATATGAAGATCTACATGGAACCGAAAACTGTTTCAAATTGGAAGGACAATTAAAATAAACACATTTGAAAATAAACTGAACCCAGTGAAATTGCCTTCTAGATTTCAGCTGCAACCAATGAAGTGATTCATACATGGAACAATGGTGAGTTCTATATGGACACCTCAAGACAAATCTACAAAGAGAATTATATACAACATTAAGAGGCCTAAGATAAGTGTCAGAGGTGTTTTGATTGACAATATCAGCATAATCAATAATAGGTAGTATCAACTGAGAAATTATTCTTTTTCTGACTTGAAAAGTAAAACAATTAATTGAGCGAAAAAATAGAATTTGCATTTGCTGTGTTGAATGTCAAGGGCGAGTGACTGCAACATATTGCTCCATTATAGCCAAACAGCAGTATTATTACTACTTCTGTGGTTAAACCAGGGACACACAACTATACCACTAAACAGATTCTACACAAACAAGAGTGGAAATGGAATTTGGAGCATCGTTTGTTTGAGTTGACACACCCATCCGATGCCCTATTGCGTGGAAAAACACCAACAAAATGCCATCATCTCCACCTCATAGAACTGCATATGAATGTTTCAGTCATGTCTGACTCAGTGCTGCTGTGTGTGAATTGAGTGGCATCCAAGAACAGACAAGCAGCGATTAGTATTCAGTGTCATTGTAACTTCTAGGCTTTCTTGATGACATGTTTGGCCAAGTTTTGTATCATCTAATAGGCTCTTATACATAGCAGTTCTATCACTGACATGACTGTAAGTGTACGTGCTTGCTTGGTAGAGTTGTGTTTGTTAAACCTGTTAAATAAAATCTTGTACTCGGCTATTCTCAGCCCCCTTTTGCCAATCATCCCATCTTCTTCTTCTTAAAGTCTGCACATACAGAATAACAAAATACTGGCATTCATCTCCCTCCAACCTTTTCAACTTTACTCAGTGGGGAATCAAAGAGCCAGCCTCAAAGAGAGATGCCCTACCCAGGAACGCCAGCACCATCATGGCACTGAAGCTGCCAGCTCAACAAAACACTGTTTCGACTTACAAGATCCCGACCATGGACTTCCCTTGGCTCTCCATCACATTGTATCTATTTTCTATTCGACTTCGCCCTGTCATCAAATCACACGAGCAGAAAAACCTCTGAATATAGTTTGCATGTAAATACGGCAGGAGGATCCGTGTCCACCTATCCACTTTGTCACACCAATTCAGCTGCGTGCCGCGTGGATGCAAATCGTGCAGCTGCCGCACACATGATGTCATTATCATTTCAAGTGTAAATAATGAAAGGGTCCAGCTGCACACAAATAGGAGGGTCCAGTCTGCCAGGGAGAATGAATGGAGAGTTATGCCTTAGTGTACAGCCAGCTCTGGATTATGTGTTTCATTCAAACAGATGTGGGAAAAAAAAGGCCTTACATTTAGAGCCATGGGTGGGATGACAGAACATCAGGGGCTTATAGGCGATGACGTAACCCGCTGTAGGGGTCCGGGGACATCCTCTCAGAGGGAACATCTTTGGGTTTCATGTGCTAAATACATCAGCCTGGTTCAATTTGGCCTTAAAAGGGTGGAACATGTTCTGTTTGGACAGGAGCAAAAATATCTCTGGGATAGTGATCTGTTTGGGGATCGTTGTGTATACAGATGACTGGAAATAAGTCAACTGTTATTATCTAGGTAGGCCGCTTTCATTGAAGACAGCTCTGGCACGTCACAGTAGGAAAAGCAAAGGTGTAAAATATAAATTTAATGTTGGCTGAATTCCATCCAGTTTCAGGGTCCTGGTATTTTCCGTGCCGGCTCACTGTCACACTGTTATGCCTTACTGGGACAGCTGAAATATACAGAGCTATTATTAATGTTATTAGTAATACCTGTTCTTTCCCTACAATGACAAGTATCTGGTGTGAAAAAAGGCATAGAAGATAAGCTTCTGCTCCATAAAAAATAAACCTAAATTATCAGTTTGTCTCTCTTTGCATGCACATTAACAGTAGGTCAACAAGGGAGTTAAAATGGGCTTTGAGTCTAGAAATATAGTCCCATTATAGCTAAGCAAAAACACTAATATTTGGGCTATAGCAAGCCTCTCTGACAGGCTAATTTAAAAATAATAAATCAATGGATGGAGAAGAAAAAAATCCAGATATCATTTTGTGTTTTGCAGTGCAACTTTGTATTTATACTTGCACTAGTTTGGATCTCTTGATACATATATGGAGTCAAGCGTGAGGTTTCGGGGGGAAGCATGCTTTATTTGAAGACCTAAATTGGCTCCATCCTTTGTTTTCAGTATTCATACAAAAAGCTGAACTGTACTAGTAGCTTCTTTGAGTTGAACCCACAAAAACATGTGGCAGTCTACATGACTGTGCAGGTTTACTGTACTGTACATAATCCAGATGGGTGACACACACCGCAGAAGTAGCAGCTGCGGTAACTGAGCTGTTTCTTCACAGACATCTGCAGTGACATTAACTGTTTTAGACCCAAATGTATCTGGCACCGTGAATCAATAGCCGAGATGTTGTCACACGCCCGCATACATCTTAATTATTCTTTGTCGAATAGGTGTTTTTTTTTTTCAACAAGCTGATCTTTTGCAGAATCCTAAAACGAAACAATCAGGGCGAACACATGATGTCTCATAAAATATGTCCAAACAATCACATTTTTAACTGATTTTGTTACTTATGGTGTTAAAATGAGTGATCTTGAGATTTGAATTTCAATAACCATCATGCCAAACCTCACATGGGTCACTTCTCTCCAAACTTTGATAATATTACAATTTAAAAGTAGGCCCATATGACATTTCTTTGATGTTTTTTGTTCTTGTAAATTTAGAAAAGAAAAACTAGACAGTAATAATTAACTTTCATTGGACCAAATAAAGGGAAACACCCTGGATCGGCCACAGATATCAGCCTACAAACAACTGACTCACACCCACGTTTACACACAGTGCAGTATGAGTGTCTCCACAACACTTGCATGTCTCAAGACTGTGGGAGGAAACCCACTCGAACATGTCCAGTAAAGGCCGTCATTCATTGTTGAACAAAATCGTTCAAGCTGCTGCAACATGCAGATGCAATCCTATTGTGCACTTGTAGAAATGAAAACATTTCAGCCAGTTTAGAGAGAGCAGGATTTTATACTTCCCCTTAGGACACTTATTATCTGTAATTTGAATTAAATGATAAGAAACCACAAATGAGAGTCCGTTCGGATATAGAGACAGTTTGATTTTTATGAGTCTCCGCTGTAATTTTTATTTATCTTTACATTCTGCTAATGCTTCATTCAGGCTAGACTCCAGTTATCTTTTCAGTGTTTAGTCACATATATATTCTAGTCACGGTATCGGACTGTAATTTGAATGCAATTACTTATTGACTTGCCACCATTTGTTTTGAGAAGTACTGTTTGACGAATACAAAGAGAGGACAAACAGAAAGAAAACAGAACAACCAGTATGATTGTCTAGTATTGAATTGTGAGAAGAAGTAATAAGAACTGCTATAGCAATATACCGCACTAACAATTACCTAAAATTCCCTGTGACTCTGTTACCTTTCAGTAAAATGTAAATGCAATAAATGGGTTGTCAGGTTTTTCAGTGCGAGTGATGATGGGATAACAAAGAACAAAAGGAGGGAGCTGTGAGACGAAGTGAGTCAAGGACTGGAGGAAAACAGCAAGATTGAGAGAAAAATTACTTTTTGATTGTGGACCATTGTTAGTGTCCTCATATGCTTATCTCTATTTGTAATATTTCTCTTTCTCTAATGTGCGCATGCTCCAATCTTGAGCTCCCCGACATGAACCTCAGCAGATCGGGACTGTTTGAATTCCATGCATGGGTCCAGGATGCGTTTCAGCTTCCTGAGTTATTTTAGATCAAAGTCGCTTTCATTAGCACATCACAACAGTAACTCCGGACCAAAGGCTTCATTACTCTAATGAAATTCTGAGTCAGAAATACATTTTAAACTTGACTCCACAACGGGGGATATGCATCAGTCAGTGCTCATAGGAGGATAGCTCCCGCTGTTATGTAAAAAGCATAACATTATAGTGTTTCATGGTTTAAAAAGGCTTAGGGTGGTAATAGAGCCCAGGTATTAGAGGATCTATCAGAAAATAGTGTTCATCTACCACCAACTGCTTTCACAATTAAATGTACAGCACTTAGATATGTGCAATAAAAGAAAATTTTCATCTTATTACAAAACTGAATCATCACTCACTGAACGTTTATCCCTCACATGCTCACACACATGACATGCAGCAAAGGTCCCCTACTGCAATCAAACCAGGGGGACAGTGCGGTTATATCATGCTACCCAACCGCTTGGCCACATGACCCCTTGCATATGGCATGCTGTGTACCTTGAAAAAAAAAACATCTGACAGTACATGATTGAAAATGTGCCCAATTATCAGAATAGAGTATATATTATACAAAATATGCAAGCCTTGATGTAGGCTACAGTAGCCTATATTAAACTAAACACCACTATGATATAACCGTGGTATATGGCTTTAGCAATTTGTCAGCATAAATTATTTTATTATTTTCGTTGGATTAAATTTCTCTGGCCTTGATGTTCAGCATCACAACCAGAATCATTTTTTTTCGGCAAGTATATACATACAAGGAATTGACCCCGGTTTTATGCATCTCTCTAAGCGTACTTACATAGAAATAGAAATAACAGCTAGGGACAAGGACATCAAAGCGGAATAAATAAAGACGAGGAATAGACAGGACTGTTATTTACATGAGTAGTGGAAAAAATATACAGTATATATATATATATATGAATCATAAGAAGGTATGGATGAATCATAAGGTATGGATGAATCATAAAAAGGTAAAGAAGGACCAAGTAAAAATGAAATGCTTGTTTAACCCCCAGCTTCAGTTGAACATACAATAACTGCAAAGAGAGGGCGAGAAATAAGGCAAGAAGAGGGAAACAGCTCTTACTCAGGGAATGAATGCTGTGTTTGCTTGTTAAAGGTACAGTGTTTAGGATTTGGCGGCATTTAGTGGTGAGGTTGCAGATTGCAACCAAGTACCCCTTGTGACTCAGAGGGTAGAGCAGGTCGTCCACCATTCGGAAGGTCGTGGTTCGATTCCCGGCTCCGGGTCACATGTCGATGTGTCCTTGAGCAAGACACTTAACCCCAAATTGCTCCCGAAGGTATAGCCATCGGTGTGTGAATGAGTATTTAGATTAGATCCTGATGGGCAAAGTTGGCACCTTAGCAGCCTCTGCCATCAGTGTGTGAATGGGTGAATGCTGACATGTAGTGCGCTTCGAGTGGTCGGAAGACTAGAAAAGCGCTATATAAAAGCAAGTCCATTTACCCCTCCACTCACTCCTCCGTTTCCAAGACTTCAGTAACGTGAGCCGCTGAGTGCAAAAAACGCGGTAACGCTGTTAGCCTCGCGCAGAGGCCATCCTTACCCATAATAACTACTTTAGGAGCAACGGAAGTCAGACAGCGGCTGGCGGTACCACGGTTTTGCACTCTGCGGCTCACGTTAATGCAGTTTTACAAGCGTGTCGGAGAACTACGGTGGCCTTCAGGTTTGGTTTGTCCGTTTTGTGCTACTGTAGAAACATGGCGGAGCAACATGGCTTCCTATGTAGATATAAGGGGCTCATTCTAAGCTAACGAAAACACAACGATTCTTAGTTTCATGTAATTATACACTAATGAAAACATAGTTATGAATATTATATTCTATTTCTGCTAATAGATCCCCCAAAATGTTACACACTGTTCCTTTAAATGAGAGCTTAGCATGAATGGGAGCTTTCCAGCTATTATGAGAATAACAGCAGCAGGAACAACAATAATAATATCATCAGAAATATTATATCAGTGATAGTAGTGATTACTCATCTGGTCCAGAGGGAAACTTCAGTAAAAGGGGGTAAAGGGGCAGCAGCTCAATCTACTAAATGTAGCCACTATATGTGCATGTGCCTGCATTGAGATGAAAGCCTAAATTACAGAAACCAAAAAAAATATTAGACAAGATATGAAAAAGAAAAACGCAATGTCCTGCTGAGCCTTAAGTGTGCTGCCACTGCCACTGACACCAGTAACATCAGACTGAGCACATCTCAAATACGGCAAAGGATGTCGCTGAGAGTACATTGAGTTTTTTTCGACAGTTTCTAATGTGCATTGCACTCTTATTTTAGACTCCTTTTATTCTAGACTTCTGCTAGATGATTGCAAATGTCATAATTTGTGATCAGCAGCATCCAGACTAATGTAATGTGCCCCGATTACCTGAGCTGAGATGCTGCTCTATCCATTCACATGGCCATTAAACCTCCCACCTTTCATGCCAGCTGAGATCTGTTGAAAATTACAGTCATCAAATAGAAAATGCTCTCTCCACAGCTGTTTTATATACTGAGGCCACTCGTCTCACATGGAGGCCTTTCATTTAAGTGGTCTCCGCACTCCTGGTGTTATTGCAAATCAGATGTCCTTTTAAGCAAGAGATTTTCTATCTATTCGATGCTCTGCACAGTTTTAATTTGTGTGTCACTGTACGTGGTTGCAGATGCCTTTTATGCCTTTTTCTATTGGATCCCTGCACAAAAAAACTGAACTCGTGAACTATTTTTGTCTTTGCATGGTTGTGCTTCTAAACTAAAATGTCTCTTTTCTTTTTCATGGGTTGGCATCATATTTGTTTCTTCTCTGTTTTGGGAACAACAAAAAGTGCTAACATGTTGTACAACATACTTTCAATGATGTATAATGTCTTATAATGTTTAGTATAATGTCAAAAGTGTTTCTATTTTCTCGCTGAATCTGGGAGGTTGTTCCAAGTTGTCTGAGTCACCCTGCGAGAGCCGAATTAGTCCACAATGACAGGCTTACGTCTGCACGAATGTGGTTCCCATTCGGGTGGTATTCACATAAATTCAGAGGATTTGGTTTTGGTAGCCATCGCTGTAGTTTCAGGTTTTCCACATCTGGCTTGGTTTTGAGAATAAGCCTTTCTGTGTTTAGGAGACAGAATTACAGGGTGCAGTAGGATAAATAATAAAGGGGCAAAGTATCAAGTCAGATGCTTACGTCTTGGTCTAGAAATAGACTATAGGCTTGATTAATGTATAAATGTATAACTCTGGGCAGTAAGTGTAAAGCACAATCAGGTGGAGTTCTGGGAATAACTGCAGCAACAGCTCTATATGTAATGGTACAGTACAAAGGTAATTACTGTGCTACCAGGGAAAAGGCAATCAATTCTTGACGGCTCTTTTTTCACCTCACAAAATCTAACAGCTTCTCTCTTTCAACAATACTTTGAGCCCAATTAAAGAATAACTGTACTCATGTGATACATGGCAGGAATAATGTTAATTATAGGCTTGTACACGAACCACAGCATCTTCTGTTTCCTTTACAGTCTCCTCCTTAGCAATTAAAGTTGGCTCGCTAAACAGCATTCACAGTGCACCAAGGACACACGTAAGTGCACTCTAGTTTAAGTGACGTGAACAGATAAATAAAAAAGATATAACATGTTAATTACAGTGGGATACCTCTGTATTTCTGAGTCTGAAAAGTGAAGCCAATGCTGAAGTGCCTTAAACTAGCGTACTTTCTAATAGCCAGCAGGGGGCGACCTCTCTGGTTGCAAAAAGTAGTCAGATTGTATAGAAGTCTATGAGAAAATTACCCTACTTCTCACTTGATTTATTACCTCAGTAAACATTGTAAACATGAGTTGATGGTCTCAATCGCTAGTTTCAAGTCTTCTTCAATACAGCATGATGTTCATTTAGTAAATTATGGTCCCATTTAGAGTAAAATAGACCATAAAGCAGGGGATGCTTAAGGGCGAGGCTACTTTGTGATTGACAGGTCGCTACCACGGCATTGTCTGATCAGGGAGATCCGTGTTTTCGTTTTACAACCTTTACCTTTTCACAGTTTGTTCTCAGTTCATGAAAGTTAATATTAACCTTTTTGGTCGCCTAAAAATATCTTATTCAGCATTCGGCTGTACTTAGCTTCAGAAGTGGTTCTAGGAAGTGTTCTGGAAAATGCAAAAAATCACCCACTGATGTAATATGGGTAGGTCCTCAAATTATTCTTTTGACATTGATTACAAATACTTTTAGTCATTTTATGCTGCCAAAGTCTTCCAAATTCCTCCGAAAGTGCAACAGACTTTCAAACGCTGGTTTGGTTTTCATGAAAAGGATGCACTCAGTCTAAAGCATATTATCATTAAGTGATTAAGATCGACCATTTTGCTAGTTTTGTTTGAGTTTGCACATTTCTTTTGGGCAGAATGCTGAGGATGGAAATTTCCCTAAAAAGCCAACAGATTCAAACAGATTATTTGCGGTTTAAAATAAATACAGCCCAACGATAATTTAGTCTGAAATACCCCGAGGACATTATTTGTATTTGCACATGGACTGTCTACCGTTTAAAGAAATCTATCTCTGTAAGGAGAGTATACGAGGAAATAGTTATTCCAGTTTTCCGGGAAATTCATGTTTTCTTTTCAGGGAGGACTGCTGTGATCAGTGACCTCTCCAATAAAAATACTGAAACCACAGAGCTGAAAGAGAGTTGTCATTCATGGAAAACCATGCATTGCTAAGTTACATCTAAACCCAGTGAACAATTCAAATCTGACAGAGGTACGGGATGCACTGAGAGGAAAGTGCATCCCTTTTTCTCTTTTGTTTTTTGTTTTTCCCTCGTAATTCTAAATGAAAAAAGGAACAAATATATAATATATAAAAATATAATATAAGGGGTAAACCAAATAAGAACATCTTATCAGTTTCTTTCCATTATATCGCTCCAACATCATCGAGAATTTGCATTAGTAAAGACCAAAACAAAAAGGTAATGGTTTTGTGTGTTCTGCAAACTAGAATAGATGAAAATGAGGAAACATTAAGAGGATATGAGTCTCAGGGCTGCAAATCACAACAGCACTCTCAGAAGCCGATACAACCACCAAGACAGCTGCGGTGTTCAGATAAAAAGGAATAAATGTCGGTGTCTGTCATATCAGATTCAAAGCAAGAACTGGTGGTAAAAAAACATTCTGTACACAGCATTTCACAGGTGATTTCATCCAGCTTGAGCTCTGCCGCATGGCTCATCTGCACACTGGCTGTCTGACAATCCTCTATTTGTAGCAGGAGAATAAACACTGGAGGAGTTGATGGAAGCCCCTACAGATATTATGTAACGGGCTAAATCAATACCAGCCGACAGGGACACAATGCAGGTGCATTACGCTTCTTTTGGGTGTTCTTTTCCCTTTCATTTTTTCACTTAGATTACGAGAGAAGGAACACTTCTCTCTGAGGAGCTACATCAGGCTGACAGTGTGACAGACAGGCAGGTTGATATCCATCAAAGCAGCATTAAAACAGGGAAAATGTTGTCAGCATCACAGAACTAAAGTAGGAGCTGTGCAGCGAGTCCATGGGGTAAAATGTGTGATCACAGCAATGATTGTTCCCATGTTCAGGAATGAGGACAGTGAAGCGATGATGTAGCGTGGAGAGCTATAGAGATACTGGCTTATAGTAAACACAAAATATCTAACATCTGCTTGACTCTTTTCCAACAGATGTCCGCCTCCTCTGCAGGACATATTTATGGGTTACAGCTTGATTGGATAACTAGGTCGAATAAACTTCCTTTACCGCAGTTGGCTTTTAATTTTCACATGACATACATGCAAGGGCACGAGTCTCCTTTTATTTGGACAATTAACATATATGACACGGCTTATATTGGTTACCAAGGATACGGATGAAGACGTAAAAGCTTATAATGTGCCTTGAAATTTTTGCCGTAGACACACTCTGAGCAGAAATGCAAATCTATCAACTCATCAGCCATGCAGGTTTTGATAGAGACGCAGAGAGACGAGTTTCTGTTTGACAGAAAATCCAAATCAAATGTTCTGCCACTGGAGCTTCAACCTTGAGGCGAAGCTTAGACTGCATGTCCTGGCAAACATCAGTGGAGTTATTTTGATGCAAGAAACGCATCATACCAGTGAACTTTTCAAAAATATATTTGGGAGGCATGTTACATGTAACACACAATCCTGCAAAATCATGTGCGCCTGCATTTCCACCCATCAGTTTCTATATCACCATTAACTATGAAAAAGCACTGGTTGTGGTATAACAAGGTTAATGACATTGTGCCCGGGCCTGTGATTGGTATTATGACCAGGAAAAAGATAACTGGAAAGAGATTCCCAGTGCATTTCCATCTGCAAAGTGTACATAGATGCAATTTTCTCTCTACGTCCCTCAAGGACATCATCAGATACAGGGAGAGTCTCACAAGTATTCATCCTTGTCCCTTAGACTACTTATTGTCTCTATAAATCTCTCTATAAATTAAACAGATAATGTCCAACATGGAGACTTTATTGGCATGCCAAGGATTGTTTTTCGCCACTGGAAGAGTCCACCAATGCCTGATTTTGCTGAATATGTTATATTAAAAAAGCCTGATATAGCTTAGGCTTCTTATTTCCACCAGAGAGCTCCATTGCTGTCCAGTGGAGCTCTCTGACTATCAAAAACACATAAATGTGCCAAATTGTTGTACTGGGTACATTATCTTTCACTATGATGAACATGGGCGCTGTAGTTTATTTTGAGTCAATCCAACATACACTGGCCTCCTAGGTTTGGTCTCTACTACTCTCATGATCAGAATGCGCAGCCTCATTTTCTTAATATTTGTATGCTTTTCATTTGAATGTTTATTTCATTTTATCTATAAGCTTCTTTTTACATGCCTAGATTGGTCCTGTTTGTTGTTATTTGCTCAACACTGATTTACTGATTCCATAAATGTTGTCTTTTGTCATATTTGGTGGAAAAGTTCATTTAAAAAAACGTGACTTAAAGAGGACCTATTATGTTTTTTCCCTTTCCTTTTAGTATGTTACATAGATTTTGTGTGCATGTAAAAGGTCTGCAAAGTTACAAAGCCCAAAGTCCACGCCAAAGGGAGTTACTCTCCGCCACAGAAACACTGCTCCTCAACTGCCTGAAACTCCTCGCTTGAAAACCAGCCTTTTTTTCCATAACGTGGTGATGTCACCAAGTAACACATTTGCATAATACCTGCCTAGCGGCTAGTTTGGCACGCCCTCAAACAAAGCTAGTTAGAGCGGAGCTGGGGCAGAGTCCGAAGTGTTTGGTTCGGTTGACCAATCACAACTGAGCCTGCCAGCTGACCAATCAGAGCAGACTCTAACACTTTTAGTCTTTCCTTCTTGTAAAAGCTTTGACATTTATTAAATTAGTAATTAATCAAAAATCACTACATTTAGAAAATAGTAAAATTGTCACATCCTACCTATTATACTGTAAGAAAGCAGTGCCACTTGTGTATTGACTCTGAATTCTATATTTGCTCCTGTTTACAGAAGTCTCTCACTTGGATCCCCTTCAGTGCATCAGAAAAGCAGCTTGGCTCAGTCAGATAGTCGTGCAGCCAGTGACCGGCCTATGATAAAGTGACATTGATCACTACTTCTAAAGCCTGACTGAAGTCATTAGTAACACACTGTTGTGTTTTACCAGCAGCCAAAACTGTAGTGTCATAACTTTAATCTCAGCTAAGAACCAATTATTATGTGAAGTGGGAGCAGGTGGGAAACCTTATATGAGACTGTTGCAAAGAAAAACACCTTTGCGGAGAGGGCAGCAGGATTAGAGGGTTGAGTGTAATGTGGCAGCATCTCCTTCATCATTTCAACTGGATCAAATTCAAGTGGTGGATTAGATGAGATGGTGGGAAGGGAAAGATTTAAGAGCACTGGGAATAGGTTGCCAATTTGGATTTCACTCTTTCTTTGACGGGCTGCTGTGCGGAGAGCCGTGCTAAATTCTGTTATTTATTAATACGCTTGTTTTGGTACAGATTGTTTCGCTCAGTGCACTAATTGTCTTGAGTCCAGGTTTAATGGCATGAGCATGAGATGACCCATGAAGACGTTGCCGGGCTGTAAATAATTGTCCCTCACTGATGCACGCGGCTCACATGTGGCTGATGACGACAGTGCGACAGGTGGTCTGAAGAGTTGCACTCAGTGCATTCCTTTTCTACCACGAAGCACAGATCACACTGAGACAGGTGACATTTAACCGACACTGCAATCGTTCAGGGACATTCTTCTGGAAATGTAAAGGTCACAATGATGCCAGGGTGGCAGAATATATGCCATCTGCTTGTTTTTTCAGGGGGATGGATAGTGATAACCTGACTGAGTGTTTTGATTTTTCTGGTTTAAGTTATTGTAGTTTCACCATTAAACATCCTGCTAATAAAACTGTGCTGTAGATTATCGCCTAGACCAGTGGTTCCCAACCAAGGGGTCGGGAGACCTCAAGGGGTTGCAAGATAATTCTGAGTGGTCGCAATATGATTGAAAAAGTAAGAAAAACTACACATATTTCTGATAAATAAAGGCTAACACAGTGATTCTCAAAGTGAGGGTCCAGGCCCCCTTGGGGAACGCCAGGAGGCGCCAGGGTGGCCTCAGCAAATTGGAGGGAGAATGAGGGAAAATACAAAAAAAAAAAAATAACACAAAATAATAAAATCAAATCATCATTATTATGTGTAGTGATATAAAATACAATTTTTAATGATATAGAACATATAGAAATCTTGTTTGCTTGAAAAACACTTCAACGGCGACTTGCTGACAATGCAGCTGGCTATGCTTGGCCATTTTGTTGTTTTTGTTGTTCGTAGTGTGAACATAGCTTTACTGTTAGCCTGTTGGGGAAAATTCTCTCGATTTT
>CAKALG010020204.1:0-17003 GCA_916700815.1 Helicolenus hilgendorfi | reverse complement strand
TCCCCACACTCCCCCTCCAACCCACAAGGGAGGTGTTGGGAGGTAAAGCCCTGAAGGCTTGTACCCCCCCCTCCTACCTCTTAACCCCTCAGAGCTGCTTAGCCCATTGTCACTACAATCTGCCACCATCGCCTTGGTGCTGTGTGTCCCCTCTCTCTCTCTCCTCTTTCTCTCTCCTTCCTTCTCTCTCTTCCTTCATCTTTTCATCTGCCTTTGGCACCCGATAATCGATGAACTTATTAACTGCTAATTATTCAAGCTGTGGATCGAGGATCCCTCCCCGTCCCTCGGCAAAAATAAAGGGAACCTTTCCACTCCGTTCTGCCAAATGAAGTGGTTTATATTGCCCATTCATTTGGATTAAGTGCATTTAGGCTGCAGTGTTTGGGGATGTGAAGACTTTGTCAGATTGCTATCAGCAGCGTTTAACATTAATCCTCATTTTGTTCAGCCAGTTGATAGCACCCACTTAGTGGAAGCCCAGGAGATTTTTTCATATTGAAATACACAGTTATTATTTGTTTTTCACCCTTTGATGTGTGTTTCTCTAAAAAGGTGTGTGTGTGTGTGTGTCTCTGTTCTGGTTTCTCAGGAGGTCCTTCAGACGATACCAAAGTTCTGCTTTCCCTTTGACGTGGAAAGGTACGATTCCTCTCCCTCTCTGCTTCCCCGTTTTTTTAGACACACACACACACACACACACACACACAACACAAACACAAATAGCTCTCCTCTCACCTACAGAGACACGTATGCATTTTGAAAAAGGAAATGAGATGATGTGTGTTTTGTGCATCACACAGTTGGGTTACGGTGAAATCATCATCATTCTTAGGCACAGTCACATGATGATTTACTAACTGTCAAAGTGAAATGATGAGTGTCCTTGTTGGCGGGATTGCAAGTAGATCTTTAACCCTAACAAATCTGACATTGTACATCTGACTGTACCTGCAAACCACACAGCTCTTTGGCAAAATATCCCCCCAAAAAAATGTAGATGGTGTGACGGCGAGGACACACGATAATAATGATGATAACGATAACAACAAGTTCCATTAAGGATGATGCCGATGAGGTCATCAGCGACCTGCCCACTTGATGTGTAGCTCACAGTAACATGTTTATAAGTGCATGTGTGTGAAAGACTCCCGAGACTAAGGAAGTGTTTGCTTCTGCATAATATATGTCCGATCAGGCCAGCAGCTCTCTGAAAAGTAGCGGCCTCTTTATTTTGAGGATGGAAAATGACATGTTAAAATTCCCATTGTAAAGACTGTGAGGGGAAGAGTGGAAGAGGGGGTGAGGGGTGTACAGTCTTTTACTGAAGCTGAGCTGCTGCCATCTAGTGGTGGAGGGATGTCTAGAGATTCTCTGAAATATACCTTGGGGTTCGAAAAAGCTTTTAACAGTTTTTCAACTGGAAATATGTGACATCAGATTTGGACCTTGACTGGAGATTTAGCTCATGGTGAGATTTTGTCTGAGAATGAGTTTCTGATCCAGCCAAACCAAACTGTGGTTTCACTATATAATATTTTAAATGTATATGATTTCATAGATTTACTGCACCCCGTTGTACGCAGTTGATTGTTAAGTCGTTGTGTGGTTTTGGCCATTTGTGAGTGTGTGTCCCTTGTGTCCGGCCTCAGGGTTTCCCAGAATCAGGTGGGGCAGAATTTCACCTTTGTGCTGACGGACATCGACAGCAAACAGAGGTTTGGTTTCTGTCGACTCACTCAAGGCTGCCGGGTCTGCATATGTCTGCTCAGGTAACACACACACACACACACACACATATACGCACGCACACATTCACATGCTCACTAAATCTCGTTATGCTTTTAATACTCCAAGGTACACATCTTTCTTTTGTATACTTCGTTCAAAAACCTAATAAACTGAATCTTACTGCAGTCTTTAACACTGGGTATCACACACTTTGTAATTTTTTAAAAGTATAAACGTATCCAACTTCCATAAATTAAACAAATGTCAAAAGAGAGACAACTGGATGCGCTAAAAGTTATGCCGCACTTCACAAATCCAAACATGTAAAAGTCAGCCTTTCACATTTCACTTTCTGAATCAGAATCAAGAGAATATGTGGAGGAAGACTTGTTCAAACACCAGTGTCTTTATTTACTAGTTCAAATAACCAAGATTTGGTCTGGTTTGCCCTTTTTCAAATTATCTGTGGATCAGTCTCAGAACTGTTTTTTATATATATATATATCTGCATTTATTTCTCAAGTGTGATGAAAAAAATTAATTTACCAGATCTTAGAAGTGAACACTGATTTTTTTTTTTTAGACAGCATTTCCATTCATTCTCACACTTCACACTGAGCTGCACTATGCCAGAATAACAAATTTATATTCTCATCTGCCCACACAAATATGTTAGTGATGTGCCTATAATTATCCAAAAGTTTAGCCGTTTTTGATATTTCATAGGTGGATTTATCTTATCACAGCGTACATGAACGCGGGTACCAAACCCGGGAAAATAGCGTTTTCTTTGCATAATTACTCTCCAGGAAAGGCTATTATCATTTAATTTCTGTGTAACTGCATGTTGACACAATGTTTTTACAGATGTAATTACCTTACCATTACAAAGAAGGAGCGCTCCAGTGTTAATCTCAGTGGACAGGCTCGTGCACTTTAGAATAAACTTAGGAAAATGTACAAAATAAATCAATTTTTAATGAATGTGTTAAGCAGTTTAACAAACAACAAACTGGAAATGGAGCACAAAGCCTTTTTCTTTTTCTCTGTTGGTGTAAAGCAGCGCTCCTGTAAGTGCTGCTCTCGCCTCTATGTGTGTGTGTGTGTGTATGTCTGGGTGTGTGTGGCTGTTGATGGACAGTCGTGGGTTTGTCGCTGCCCTGATGAGCTGCTGTGAAGAACAGTGTCCCTCCTCCCCACACCACCCACCCTTCTCGGCCAGCTTCCATGGCCTTTGTTTTTCTTTTCTCTCTCTCTCTCTCTCTCTCTCTTCCTCTCTCTTTCTCTCTCTCTCTCCCTATCTCTCTCTCTCCCTCCCTCACTCTCTTTTCTCCTCGTTATTCGGCTACTGCCACAGTGCGACAGCAAAGACGCTTGGCCCATAATTATGCATGAAGCTTCACTGCCAATTAGCAGAGGTTCCCCTGTCCCTCTCGCTGAGTTAGACATGCTAATTCATTTGACATATGATGTATAAAATTCATTATGCATTTTGAGTAGTTTGCATGGCTTGCTTCATTTTTAATAAGACAACGTATAGAAAGTTTATTTATTTTTTTGTTCATTTAAAATTGTTTGTGTTCTCCCCAGTTACGTTTTTCTCTCTTTCTCTTTTTGTTCTGGTTTTTTTTTTTATTTTAAGTGAAAATATTCTAAAGCATAAAAAACATTTCAACATATCTCATCAAAGAAATGTGAGAAATGTGTAAATTTCTGCGTTCCAGGTCCTTGGTCTAACATTTATTTTATTTATTTATTAATCTTTAAACTGTTTAATTCTGCCATATTACTTGTAATGAAATGACAGCAGATTGCTTTTTCTTAAGAAAAAATTATAACCAAAAAAAAACAGGAAAAGCCCCACAGATAATGTAAGTTGTTTATCTTAAAGAATTATCATTTAAAATGTGTCTAGTTTATTTTTTCATTTAATCTATAATTTTCCATGGATCTTGTAATTAAAACAGTTTGCGTCTGTGTGATTGTTGAAGTGCTGGGACCGTAAAATTGTCACCTCTGCTTACAGGAGGAAGTGCCTTAATGAGTAGGACAGTTTTATGTGGACAGCCCTTTGTAGTCTCACTGCTGCAGCAGTGGCCGAGAGGGCCACGCTCCCCTCAGGCATATTCTCAACAAAACAAGAAAAGCTAATTTTAACTTGTTCTATTTTATACTGTTATACCCCCATCTTCTCTCATTCTTTGTCTCTCACCTTTTGATGGAATTTTTGTTGAGGAAAAATGTGCATTTCCTGAGTTTTATTTCATGGCTGAGGCTTTAGGATATATTTTAGGGACTGCGTCGCTCCAGTTTGTGGTCACTTAGCGGATCGCCGGAGGACACTTCCTTCCCTGTGCTTAACCCTTAACCCGAGAAAGTAAAGGTGTAATGAAATCTTCCACTGAGCCGTCTACAAAGTGTAAAATGACTTACGATTACAGGTGCCTGTGCATTAAAGGAGATTTAGGACTCATCTAAGGAACAGGAATAAGTGTCGTGCTTAGCACCTAACAGGTACTTTATGGCAGCAAAAAGTGCTCCAATATAAAGAGTTAATCAAACACCTTAACTACTGACATGTGTAGATAAAATGTAGGAGTATGAATAGTTTGTTTTATTTCACTCTAGATATATACAATCCTTGTGAAAACGAATTTTGAAAAGCTTATTTCAGCTGCGTTTGTGTCCATAATAGCATAATTGTGAGTTCCAAAGGCAGCTTTATGCCCCCTGTCTTGTGTCAGATATTACCGTGCCGCTAGGTAGTCAGAGCCGGGGATGGAGAGCACGACGTATGGGCTGCGAGTGGACCGCAGATTAACTGGTTCATTCTTGGAGTACATGGCACTTTGAGAAGACATGTGTTTAAAATGGCAGGAGAGATTGCGGGGCCCCCACACACCGAGCTCTCCTGTGATGGATGCCTCTCTCTCTCTATCGGAGGATTTGCGAAGCACAAACAGATCTGAGCAATGAACTGTGATGAGTAGGAGTATCTCTCTCTAAGCTTTCCAAACTTTAACTTTGCATCAACAGAGAGAGCAGAGCAGAGCAGGGGTGGGGTGGGGAGGGATAAGTAGAACAAAACAGTACATCTTTAAGTTATATTCATGCTATTGCATTTGAATAAAGCATGAAAACCCCATTACCTATGGAGGTGTTAGTAGAATATTGATAATTTGTGGTTGGCTGCCTTCTCCGGCGATCATGCGTTTTCCTCTAAAACAAAGGATTTACAGCACCTTGGTGTAGGAGTGTAATGACTGTGAGATCTGTGAGGCCTGACGGCTGCTCTGACAGCGAGAGTCCTATTTACATCCCCTTCAACTGTGAAAAATGAAGGATTAGTGTCCAGATGCCTGGCTTCTTAAACACACATACAGGAGGCAGATAATACAGAGGCTTTGTTCTCCCCCTCAGTCATTATATCACACTGAACTTTTTGTGTAATTGCTAAATGTAAACTGACCCCATATGCAGATATATAGGCAGAAATAGGTCTTCACGTTGATATCCGGTCAGCATGTGAATTAACATACGCGTGTTTGATTCAGGCTCTCCTGCGAATCTGACCTGATTGCGGTAAATCTTCACACAGACGTCAAAATACTGGCATGCTAAGAGGCTGATTGTTTCAGGCTAATGGTCACTCAGCCCCACTGATTGGTGCGCTTGGCTGCACTTCTCCGGGAACCTGGCCTGTCATTGGCCCGTTGCGGATTTAGCGATATGAAAATTTGCATTAGGTTCACTTTATTGTTTTTCTTGTTGTCTGTTAATTCCAGTCTACAGAGCAGCCAGTGACCCATGCCCTGGAAACTCCTCAGTCTCCAGCCAACTGCCTGAGCAGGACTCCACTGCCTTATAAACTCACACACAATCGCTCATCACTCTTATGAATTTATTATTTATTGTAACTAAGAAACTGCAGATTTAAGCTCTTTGTTTGCTCTTTAATTTAAATGAAATAATTGTCTTAATGACTTCTATTCAACAGCGAATTCACTTATTAACATTAACACTGTTAGTGAGCAAATCTACTTTTGATTGATTTGCTCATTTTGGCCACTCATTTATTTTTCAACCCTGAGTTCAGACAAGTTAATGAAGCATTAATGGGAGTTTCTGTTTATATCATCGCCCTTATCTAGAATCATTATTCATGCAGTGTTCAAAACTGCATGTTAAAAACCTCAAACTAGATACAAATTCAATACATTGATAGGACACCGTGTTTTTTTTTTTGTATTATTGATTGCATAACATTAATGAACTGAGCCCTCTTTTATGCCAAAAAAAAAAAAAAAAAAAAAGGTTGGCCATCTTCCACCTAGAAAGCAAGTTGGCCAAGAATATGTCAACTTTGTAAAGAAAGCCATGCTGCAGATGCTTTTAGCTTATGGTGGGTGTACTCCGTGATTAGCTTTAACACAAACACTGCGGTATAAATTATTTTGAGCTTGTTAATGAATTTATTTATTTTACATTAATTGCATAAGGCAAAGATTTTTTTTTTTTTTTAATATGCGAAGGGCATAAGAAGAAGAGGCACAGAGAGGGGCAGGAGGAGGAGGGGGGGAGGCAGGAGGCATCTTGGGCTGCATTTTTGTTAAGCCTGTGCATCTGTGAGCAGCATGCTTGTAAACCTTTGCATCTCTCCGCATCACATGAAAGCTATTTTTTTTTGTTAAGAATCTCAAATCCATTGTTTTTTTTTCTTTTTCCTCATACCCTCCCTTCCTATTGGCTTAAAGGGCAGACAAGACAGGAATCCTCAGCATGCGGTGGGCCTCGGTACCATGAATGTCATAATACGGGCTAGATAGCATTTACTTTTTTTTCCAGTGTAGCAACGACTCTGCTTTAGAGTAGCTGGGAATCCATTATCAATGACCTGTGTGCATTTGATCCTTAAGCAATAGCCAGTACATACACACAGTAATATAAGGCTATACATTATAAACTCAGTGCTGTTTACATATTTACTGTTCAGCAGATGGGGGAATTATTTATAGACATTGTGATGATAGAGTAGGAGACTGAATCTCTCTACATTTACGCTGAAGCACATCCTGTTTGTTTATTGTAGAAGATGATAAACTGAATTTGTCATTAATACATTTGTCTCTCTCACTCTTGCAGTTATCTACCATGGTTTGAAATCTACTACAAGCTGCTAAACACTCTGGCAGACTACCTTATAAAACAACAGGTAATCATCATGTATTTCTAATTGTATGTGTTGCAGTGAAAGTACACGGTAAAAATAAGACGTGGCGGTTTGATTTGACTGAGAAACAAGCACACAGTTTAGTGTTTTTGAAACTGCACTGTGGTTAAAGATATTTCCCTCCATTCTGTTCTTCTTCTTCTGCATGTTGTCTTTCGTGTGGAAGTTTTGTTCGCCGTCTCGGGCTCCACTTGGCTCCTGTTGTTAGCGGCAACAATGTTGACATTTCACAGACCAAACGCTGATCTGACACTGGAAGTTATTCCTGATGATTTACTGGAAAACAAATCGTTACGAACCCCACACACACACACACACAAACACACACACGTACGTACACACGAATGCTCGCATTTCACAAAAGTCTTTTCCCCTGACTATTCGCTGCATTGTACTAGCAAAGGGAGGGGAAATGTAAAATATGCAACAAACTGGGGAGATGTGCGGCGTCGAGCGCAGAGGGTGTAGGTGATGTTCCCATGTTTAGACTGAAGCGAGAAGACGAGGGAGGGAGGCAGAGCAAGGGAGAGACGCAGGGAGCTTTGGGACCGCTTTCAATTGTCATGTAGTCACTGCTTCTTCCAAGACCCTTAGAGAGCAATGATCAGGACGGAGAGGCTTGCTAAAGTAGACAATCACAAACGCATAAACATTCAACATTTTTCCGTGATTGAGAGGCGGGATAGTCTAATATAGAGAGAGACAGACGAGTAGAATAGACCAGTTTGTGTGTGAGGAAGAGAGAGACAGAAAGATTGCTGGAAATCCTGGGTGACTGAAGTGTTAGTGTGCATGATTTGGTTTCTATTTACCCCGCTGTCCGTTCCAGGCGAGAGGGAGATGTTGACAGACGAGGGAAGACAGAAGAGCGATGAGGGTTTAAGGCGAGGGGTAAATGAACTGTTTCCCCAGGCCGTGTTGCTGACCATGCGTGTGAGCATTGAGCCTCTCATGACAGGAGGCTGTTCGATTGCACACACCCTAACGCCCCCGCCCTCCCACCCTTCTCCTTCTCTTACTGTATATTGCCGCCCATTCCTCTCGAGTTTCTGTTTCCTTCTGGCTCGCACATACATATACACTCACACGCATTTCCTCAAACAAGCACGGGTTCGTAGCCAAACCAAAACAAAAGTTCTCTGAGAGGGCGAATAGAAATCTAAAACAAACAACAACCTCGGCGTTCGCTGTAGTTAGTTTAGTTTAAGTACAAGTTGCAAACTGTTTGTTCAGTTTCTCCTCAGACAGAGGCCCGAGTGTAAATAGCAATCTTGTCGCAGAGCTCATAAATGCTGGAAAGAATAATCTCGAGGCCTGTTCTGTGGTCAAGCTAGCTCTCTCTGACGGCTTCTTAAAGCCCCTGTCTTTGGAGCGGGGGACCCCCGCTTAATTACTGACAGCCCGCTCTTGGCCGTAAATCAACGCTGGCGGATAATAAGCGTCTGCAGCCCTACGCTCAGCCGTCTTTTAACCTCGCCATTGCTCGTTAAACATATGTCAGTCGGAAGTTTTTGGAGCCCTTCAGGCCTCGCTGCAGGATTGCCCTCTGGTCTGCAGCAGCGCCTGTCCCAGCACCGTTGTTAAGATTGACACATAACTCGTGACATCAACAAAACAAGTAAATAAAATTCATGTGTCCTTATGTTTTTTTTTTCTTTCTTTTGTTGTTTGTTTCTCTCCCCCAGGAAAATGACTTGAATGACATGCTGAATTCTCTCTATGATCTGCCTGTGCCAAAGCCCTTCACGCCAGTCAACCTGAGTGTGGTAGGTATAGATCTCATATTCCCCCTTATCAGAGGCAAGACAGCTGAGAGTAGAGCTAGAAAGAGGGACAGGTAGGTTACTGTAGTAGTGTGTTGCATCAGGAAGGAGACTGCAGAAAAGAAGAGGTTGGCTGAAGAAAGTTAAAAGTAGAGCGAGAGACACTAAAGACAACATTTATAATAGAAGAAAAAGTGGGAGACAAAGGGAGGAATAATGAGGAATAAAATGAAATTGACACAAAGACGAGAGGAGGAGACAGAGATGGCATAAAAACAGACAGAAAAAAATAGGGCAGACAGGCAGAAACGGGGAGAGATCGACAAAGCACAGAGGTTGAAATGGACGAGATAAATGAGGGAATGACAGAAAGCGGAGAGCAGGAGGAGGTTAAGAAACGCTAGGTAGGAACAGAGAGACACAGAGGGCCCAGGACTGACACTCTGTTTGGAAACAAGAAGTGGCGCTAACAGGTTTTTGTGTGATAAGCCCGAGCTGGACATGTTTAAACTCGAAGGGTCCTCTCACAACTCGTCATGTCTCCTGCTTATCAAACGGCTTAACGAGCCCAGGTCCCTCAAAGTCAGCCGGTGGTTGTGTTAACTCTGACACAATCTCTCCTTGTGCGTTCCCAGCTCCTACATAAAACACTCACTCTTAAACAGTTCTCGCTCCCGTAAGCCTGGCCTATATAAGTAGAATGTAATGATTTTCAGTGGGACTGCTAAACTCATAGTGTTTTGTTCACTAATGTCTTTATTTCTGAGTTGCTTAGACTCCACACCGTAATGGGATCAAAAGAATTTCAGTGTTAGCCTTTGTCCTTGAGGACCTCCACTCCTTTTTTTGGACCAATTAAAAAAGCAACTCTGGGTCTTTTTCCGCGGTGTAGGTCTCAGAAGGATACGCATCTAATTACACAGATGAATTTACACCATAACAAGACTAATATGAGCTAATCAATACATCTATATGAAGGTTAACAAGGTCAGTAAAGATTCCTTGTGATTTATTTTTTTCTTTGTGTCAGTTTTTTTTCTATCAGCTGTATGTGTGAACAAAATCTTTTCATCTGCATCTCGGAGCTTCATTGGAAAAGAAGCCCCGGAGAACAGAGGTGATGGCTCCATGTCTCTTCTGGAGAAGCCACTAGTTTGATATTTAATTGATGAAGCAGAATTATTCCCTAAAAGAGTGTTTTTTGTTTTATCATGGCAGCCAAGAAGAAGGATCATTGTCCCCTTTCATGTATGAACCCTGTTTTGTTCTCTATCTCCCTCTCTCATTGTGCAAGAATGCGCAGTTGTATATTGCCACTGGGCAAGTACTGAGAGATCGGCGAAGCAAGGAGCCGGTGAGTGGAGGGGAATGAGTGAGCGGCAGAAACGGGAGGAGGGAAGGCTGCTATGAAATATGAAACCGCTGCTGTACTAATCGCATGGGAGCCGCGGCTTTCCAATTTGGCCAAATAAGCTGCGCTATCTTTTTAAATATAACAAAAACAAACTATCCTGGGCCTTGGTGTATGTTTCTTCTCCTCTGGAAAACAATCAAACTTTGTAAATGATTAATGCCATTCCACACTGCTATATTCTCTCTCTGAATATCAAAAGTTTTTTTTCCCTCTTTATGTTTAAAGCAAAGGCAATTGTGCTCAGAAAATCTCCTTGATGCCCCTCCAGTTAACCCACTTTCAATGTTTTTATACAAACATGTCTTCGAAAGAAAAAGAAAAATGCAGATAAGCAAGCAAACAGCCAATGAAAGCCTGGGTTGAGTTGAGGAGCATGGCTTGTGATTATCACAGTGCCATGAAATTGTAGACCAACGGGGAAACATTATTTAGCACACAGAGCACAGGAAAAGAAAGACAGAGAGACTGTACGTATGGTTATTATGGGGGGTTGTTCTGTGCCTCAAGTGCCTGATCTTTGATTACAATTGTATTTACTTAATTACTCTTTTATTTCATTTCAGTTATTCTATTATTAGGCTTCTTTTCAGTCAACTATGAATATGCTTCCCTTCCCGCACACAGTATTGTTTATAAAGATGACTAAGGAGCAAAGATTTTAAAATCCACTTGTCTGGAAGTTGACGGATTATAGTGCGATGTAGCATTGAGCTCAATGTAAAAAGAAAATGGTTCAGCGGGTCAGGATTACAGCGGAAGCAGAATTCAGCTCATCTGTACCCTCATTGCATACCAGTGTAAGAGTGAGAGTTACCCAGGCGAGTTAATTAACAAGCTATGATAGGAGCAACAGTTATTCAAATGTGAATTTTTACGATCCACTGTCATCTTTTAATGATTTTACAAAAACTAAGAAGTCCTACAAGTGCCACTGGAAAGTGAAAATGTGATCAGGAAAGAGCTCCAGATAAGTGAGGTTTACTGTGAAACATTTGACTCCATTCAAGTGTAAGTCATTTAAATGTATAAATTCAAATATACTTTCTCTTACAAGCATTTTTGTATCTATAACTATCTCGTGTATTTGTGTATTTTTTATAAAGTCGGCAGCTAACCACTAATGCTAGCTGTCTAGCCATCTTGCCAAGTTGCCAGAAAAGAAATGTTGGCATTGTACATTTCTGCAAACCACAGCTACGTTGAATGTTGACATTTTCGCATTGAATCAGAGCAAGTGACGTAGTACAATGAGCGTCGCGCAGAGCACGTGACATAGTATATCAAGTGACCGTTATTGAAAGTTGCGTGGTATAATCATGGATGTATAAAGAGAACTGGATACGGCGTCAAAGGCGGGGCCTCGTTCATTCCTATAAAAGTTGCTCAGTGGCACATGAAGCAAAAAAAGCTTGACTACAGAGTATAAAAGTAGCCGGATCATCCGCCGATTTTCCGCATCCGTTGGGCCCATAGAGCAGGTGCACTAGCGTTTCCTTTAACTCCGCCTCCCAGCCCTCGCTCCAGCCTCGGTCTGGGGCTCATTCACATGAACGGAGGAAGGAAGATAATTCTGGATTCGGCTATCAGTGCATTTTACAACTTTTAGGACCTAATGATTTAAGCAAGGGCTATTTAAGTGTTCATATTAGGAAGTTAAGTTACGTCAAACGAAAATATCTGCTGATTTACAGACGTCTCTTTCACCATGTAAGTCTATGGGAAAAAGTATTTCTGGGCCCAATGGCATCACTTGACGGAGACGGATGTCGTAATTCCACCGTTTGGCCAATATGTAAAGTTTTCTCCAAAGACATATAAACAATTAAAAAATGTTTATATGTGTAAAAACGTACATACAGTCCCTTTAACTTTTGTAGCTGCTACTGGAAACTGGAAACAGTAGAAGAGTGCCTCTGCTCATATTCTTTACTTAATGCAAAGACCTCTTTAACTGCAATGTCAAAAATGATGTTGTTTTTTTTGTAGCTGTTAAGGTGCAAAATATGCATGAAAATATGTCTGCAGTAATTCAAACATTTAAACAAATTCACTTGCCATAAAGAAGAGGGCGTAGGAGTTGCTTATGTGCAGATATGCTCAGTATTTTTTGTCCATAAAAAAGAATCTGAAAAGGCAAAGCCTTGGGTGTTGGTTCCAGTTTAGTGTTTGTGTGTGCTGTATGTTCAGCGCTTGACTACAGCAATGACCGTCCTCTGGGAATATGATGATTGTTTACTCATGATAATTGTTTTCACATTTTTCACACTAAATGCACTTAAGGCGGGGGTGAAACATTTTAGTCTATTTTACATTAAACATGTTCCAATGTCAACCACAGAGAAAACGTAAGTGGTTCTGTGCTGCCATTGCTTTTTCTTCATTATTACAGGCTGTTAATGCTTTAACAGTTCAAATACTGTCACTTAAGACTAATAAGCGTCATTGTTTCAACTGGTGGTAATTGGATTTTTAACAATTGGTAGAAATTTGAAATTTCCCACTGCTGCTTAGGGGTCTAAGAAAATATGGATACACTTGAGTATCAACGATATTATGTTTTATGATACTGTGTCGATTCTCAAAAACACTAATGATTTCTAATTAACAGTTTTCATGCAAAAATGTGTGGCAGACAGATTGCACAGTAGTGCTATGCTGTTGGATGCTACAGGGACTGTGATAAATGCAAATGCCATTCCCACTGTTCTGATTTTACTCAGAAGTTATGCATATGGCAGAGTGTTGTTTATACTATGACATTTTCCCTAAAAGTAGATTTAAAAAATTGCAATATATTGAATCGTATCACCAGATTCTTGCCAATACACAGCCCTACTGCTTTACGGATATTTAATTTTGAGAAATTTCAGTGGCACCAGAACAATACAGACCAGCAGCACTTTATAAAGTGAAATGTGCTCATGGCTAAACACTGTAATGTAATGGGAGAGAGCGTTGTTCAAACTGACACAGATTCAAGTCAAATTGTCACGACCCTGCTCGCCACAATAAGCTGATATATTTCCATTGTTGTGGATTTTCTAAATTCCATAATTTACTGTCTGACTTTACGGTGACAGGCTTTCTCTCTTCTGTGTTCGCATGTCTCTATAATCAAAGACTGTCTCGGTGGTGGTACTTTCGGTGGGGTTGCTGATTTTGAATGACTCCTCTTATGTTTGCACACTCTTAATCATGTTGTTTGTTATGTAATGTATTACTGTTAGGTTGTCTTCTGTTTAAGGCATTTATTATTTTCTATTTATTCCTTTCAAAGCTCCTTTTAAAGTGCAGATTGTTTCCTAATCAGGCTGAGGTCGTGAATGCGTTGCTGTTTTGCAACCAACTCTCAGGTGTTGGATGCCATTTTTCCTGCCACAGATCAAACAACTAGAGAGAACTTAGAGAAAACACTGACTGTGTAATAGCCTGACATTACTTGTTCGGCAATTTGCATAACAAGCAAATAGTAATCACAACTTTAAACACTGTGAAGTCTTAGAAGAGGAAATCAATTTTAATGTTTTACTTCACCGTGCGAGTACCTACTGTAGACTCTACAGCGGATTTAAGCGAAGACCTGCAACAGATGGTCGAGTGCAGGCCTTGAGAAACGCAGGTGTACTCCGGATACAGGAGAGTCAGTGTGTGAGAAACACAATAGTGTGTTTGAGTTGGTGCTTTGTCTACCTGTCTCCAAACAGCACCTCTCTCAGGCCCCTTTGATCTGAACACCGAACCTGCCCTGCTCTCCCAAAGTGAGACAGGCAGCCCTGTGATCCTCTAAACAACCTGTGTGTGTGGATGCACATGCGCCACACATGCACGCACTGTGTGTTGGTGCTCCGCGAGCCTTTTTAATGCTTAAATAAAGACTCGGTTTTCCACCGGAGACATCACCCCAGTCTGTGTCTACGGGGAGCTGAGCTGCTATTGAGCTTTCTCTGTTCTGTAGGCCTGATAAAAGCATTGCCACAGTTCAGACACCAGCTCAGCAATTCATATAGACAGAGCTGAGGATGAGCCATAAATCATAGAACAAAGTGAACGGCCTTCCCCCCCTCTCTTCCCCTCATTCTCTTCTGTGTGAGTGGTATGCTTCACTTGTGACCTTCCCTCTTCTTACTCCTGCATGTTTGTGTGTTTTCGCAGCACTCCTACTTCATCGCCCCGGATATCAATGGACTGCCAACTATCCCTGAGAGCGTAAGTATTCATGGAGGAAAGAAAAGAGACAGAAGGAGTTAAAGAGAGATGCCTCTCTTCTGGAAACATCTCTGCCTCTAATCGTTTTTAATCAGATACACTTGTCACCTTTTGAAATTATTGCATCACGCTCTTGTTTCAGTTTTTGTCTCCCGTGGTGCTTGCTTGTACTTTTAATGTCGAAGTTCAGTGATTGCCGTCGGTATTAGAGGATTCAAAGTGAACACATGTTCTTTTTTTGATTATGTATTCAAATTGTAGCTCGAGCATTGAGCATCCCACGTCTTTATGACAAGGGACACCAGATGAAAACTTCAATCAATCTAACAAATTCAAGCATTGATTGATAGGTTATCTATTCTCCAAACGTGACTACATCAGATGGTTTGAATGTGTACTTCTCATTCCTTTATTTTTTACTGCAAAACAATATGTGCAAAGACGGAAGTCCAAGTCTTTTTACAGCCAGTACTCTGGTTCTCTCTTTATGGCACACTCACTGTCTGTAGCATTGACACTTCACTGTAAGCAAGGACAGTTTGTTACCTGCACATCCTTCTGCTCCTGTCTATCTCCAGAGGAACCTGACAGAGTACTTTGTGGCTGTGGACGTCAACAACATGCTCCAGCTCTACGCCAGTATGCTGCACGAACGGCGCATCATCATTACCTCAAGCAAGCTTAGCACTGTGAGTCCATCCCTTTCCCCGAGTCATTTCTCTCAGCTGCAGTCAGTTATCAGCTCTGTCAGGCACGAGGGGGAAATAGGTTAGAAAACAAACAGTGCAACCACTTGAAGGATGAGCTTCCTAAACATTCAGTTTGTGTTGAGGTGAAGCTCTCAGTCAAAAAATGTTTAGCTTTGTGTTTTCATGTTATATGATGTAGGATTCTTGTCAGCTATCTCGCTTGAATCACAAAAAATTACATCATAATATGAGGAAATGTTGCTAATTTACAGTCATGGAGAGTCACTGTTGCTATTTTTAGCTTCATATCAAATTCAGATACCGATTTGCCCTCTTAAAAAAAAAAAAGTATATAGCTCAAATATTGGGACCGTTTCTTAGATTGAACATGATTCTCTTCATCAATAATCCAGCAGGATATCAAACCCTAATTAGTACGATGAGAATATTTATCTGACATGGCTACGCTACTTGTACAGATAGAGTTGAACTGATCTCTCTGCCCTCCCAACACCCCCCCTCTTTTCCCGGGCATCCTGCAGTTAGACAGCCGCACTATCACCACGCTCTGACAAGCTGTGAAATCCACACTAAAGCTGGATTATATGTGACTGTTTGTCTTGTAACCGCAACATATTAATGGCCAAAAAAAAGCCTTAAATTATCCGTTATTGCGTGCCTTAACTCTCTCACATAATTTAAAGTCCCTTCTGTGTGAGGGAGGAAATCTCTCGGTGTCTTTCTTCCTCCCTCTGTTCCTCATTCCAGCCTCCCCCCCGTTATCTGTGTGGCTGATGAAGCAGAGCCAAATGTTTATGACAGATGAGATGGGGAGAGGGAAGTGATGTCATCCAAGTCCTATCTGTATCTGTAGAGTAGCTGGTCCTGCCTTGGTATCTACAAGGCTGCAGAACAGCCGGAGGGGCCGGTGGGTGGTGATGGGTGCTGGAGGGAACGGTACCCAAGGTCTCCCATAGGAGCTATAATCAGAGAGAGCTGTAAAAAATTACCCAGCCCTCAGAGAATATCACCTGTCTCCCCTCAGCTCCTCAGACCAGCGGCACTCCGCTCAGGGTCTACGCTGCACACTGTGCCGTGACACGAGGGTTACACGATGTAAATTATCAGACTCAAGGGTGAAGGTGTTTTTCTTTTTAGCGAGAAGAGGGGGGTGAGGGTGATATTTGTCTGTGATTTATAGTTTTCTGCAGCTCTGAGACTAATCTCGGCTTGTTTTTTTTTTTAAATAAATTTATGCCGACAGGATTTTTTAAGAGCTTTCCACGTCAGACCTTTACCTCTGTAAACCTTTCATCCTCTGCAATCCTTCATCCACTCATCTGTCTATCCATCCATCTTCCTCAGGGAGAGAGAGAGGTGTTTTGGTTTGGTAGCAATATATGTCAGGCACTGTAGTACAAAGGTATTTTCACATCTCCGCTGGGATTACGAGGCAGGCCTGATGTTATTACTGCTCCTGTGATGCGTTATTTTCTGCTCTTGGGTAGAATGACCTCCTAGTTCAAGTGGAAATGACTGCCATGATTCTGGAAGTGTATACGTACTTAACGGCAAAAAGCCCGGCTCATTATCCACACCACTGCCTTGTGATCAAATGCCTTAAAGGATGGGAAATATATAATTAACGTCAGAGTTTGTCAAAAAATGTTTGTTAAAGTGAGTGTTAGCAGTCGGCGGATGGACAGGTAGTATTTCTATAGTCTGCTTGCCACAGATAGAGGATGTATGAGAGAAGGTATTGTTAGTAACATCGTTAGTACCATCCAGCTGCTTTCCACCACCTCCGCCTGTCCAGCCTCTCAGCCAAGCAAAGAGAAACAGGGAATAGAAAGTGGAAAGACACACACACACACACACACACACACAGATATGCTGCATTTATTCTGCCTGCTCTAGGTGCTGCCTGTGTTAAAGCCCCCGGTGAACCCAGCGTGTCAGTCTGCCGGTAC
>CAKALG010020203.1:0-12859 GCA_916700815.1 Helicolenus hilgendorfi | reverse complement strand
CACACACACACACACACACACACACACACACACACACACACACACACACACACACACACACACACACACACACACACACACACACACACACACGTATTTGCAGGCTCCATGTGACGGGTGTCACATAGGCCAAGTCGTGAAAGGGCAGAAAGAGAGTGTGTGTGTGTTCGTGTGTGTGTGTGTGTGTGTGTGTGTGATGGGAGTGATGGAGAGATAAGGGGGGACTTTAAAAAAGACAGGTATAAAAGGTAAAGAAGGAAAGGAAAGAAAGGTAGAAACTGAGAGAAGTAAACAAGAAGACACAGATGGTAAAACACAAGAGCAGAAAAACTGACCGAGGGTGAAGTGAGGAGATGTTAAAATAGGAGGAGTGAAATAGAAAGGGTTGGGGTGGGGTGGGGTGGGCGGGTGGGTAGAGAGAGAGACAAAGAGAGAGTCAAAGGGGTTAAGAGAAGGAAAGATGGATGTAGAGGAAGAAAGAGATGATACCACAGAGAAACAAGAGGGAAAATGAAAAACCAAGAGAGAGAGAGAGAGAAGGAGGGAAAGGCAGAGATGGTAATTATGAGAGATGAGGGATGATGAAAAGGGCGACTTGGGACAATCTAATTGGAAAATCCTGCCTTTTTATTTCAAACTATTCATCATAATGAATTAAAAAATCTACATGAAATTTTCCCTGAAAAAGATGAATAAGTCATACGCAGAGGCTCCAGCGCGCCCTGAATCCAACGTGGACGCCTGGAACACATTTATTTAGCTTGGCTGGGAATCTGTTTTTTTTTTCATTATGAATGCCACTAAAACTTTACATAGGTGTGATGTATAAAACACACTTACTCTGTGTGTGTGTGTGTGTGTGTGTGTGTGTGTGTGTGTGTGTGTGGATAAAGTAAAAAAAGACAAAACCGAGTACATGGCTGGACCGTAGGCTAAATGATCAGTATGTCAATTTGTGGCTGAACCGTTTTTTTTCCACTTGTATCTTAATGTTTGATTGAAAGACAACTTATAATGAAGCAAATGACATTCAGTAAAACTAAATGGTAACATTTACTAGTCAATATATTATTGGCTATACAAGGTGAAAAGGTATTAGCATGACACACAGTATGTGAGGTTAAAAGTATTTCAGTTTTTTATTAAAGCATGTGTATCAAAAGCATTCATCATATAAGTGGTGTGTATCAATATATACATGCGTTGCTAAAGTTAATGTCATCACTGATGTTGTTGCTGCCGTATTTATTCCTAGATGGAGTGTTAATAGAGCAGCTACAATGTTATCATATCCTGGCACTGATCGATCCGAACTCCATTAAGAAAAACAAGCATTTTATTTTATTTAGAATGTTTATGTTTAAAACCGTGTAATGGTCTAAATATTGTATATTTATGACATCACAAATGGACAGAAATCCTAACGGCTTGTTTCAAACGCACAATGTCTGAATACGGGCTGCGTGTATTTCTCTGTATATTGAGCGTTTTGATAGTTGAACAGGATTTATATAGCACTTAAACCTGTTTTATAATATAAAATACCTGAAAATCTCACTTTTACAATATGGGACCTTTAAGTTTTTTGTAGCTTTAGATGAACACTGAACGCCTTCAGAGGCCAATGCCAAAGAAAGGATGTGGTGATCTCGACTCCTCTCCTGCAGTGTCACCTCACTCTAGCTGGGTGGTGGGAGCCCGGCCCGGCATCCTCCGTGACAGAAACCATCTATGACAGATTGTATTGAGTCACAGAAGCTAGTGGAACAGCAAGCTAGCCCGGGGGCGCTTTATTACGTTTCTATTACGTTTCCTCCAAAAAACATATTTGGAAAATCAAGTTAGATATGTATGTCTGTTGAAGGAAGTGTCTTCCTCTATTCTTGTTCTCCCTCTGTCCTCTTTCTCTCTTGTACATGTTTGTTTTCGTTTCTCACACATCATCTTCACCTTTACTGCTGTGGCATTGTCGTGTAGTTTCTCACCTCTTACGTTGTTCCATATAACTACAATGACACCAAGCACACGTCTGTCTTGATCTCTGCTGTGTGTGCCCTTCCACCTTTATATATATATTCTCCACTCCAAAGCTCAAGGATGGTCATGTCAGTATCTTCTCCACTCATTCTAACAAACAATCTCTCACTCTGCATTGCACATAACAGATGTTTCCCTGTCTGTCCTTGCAGTTCATAGATCATCTAAGGAAGTCTACTGTATTTGCAGTCCATGTGAATTCTAATCTTTCTCCACGCACATCTAACATTTCAGATGTCAGGAAAGCCATAGAGATTACCCTTGAGGAAGATACCGCTACTCTCTCTGTCGTCCCCCCACAGTCAGAGGAAATCATCACATGAAGACACTCAGCTTATATGTAAGACCTGTGTTAAACTGTCCTGCAGGCTATTGGCTTTCAAACTGAACTCTATTACACGAAGAAGAAAAAGGAATAGTAAACGTGTCAACCTTTAGTCAACCTGAGAGAACAGTTCAGGGCCAATCGAAATCCCCGAAAGAAAAAAACATACATTTGCAACACTCCCCTCAGGCTAAAGGCTGGCACACACTAAAAGATTTTTCAAACCTTAAGCAACAGTGGGTAGAATAGGAGCAAATATGATTGAAGCTATTTTTATAAAAAACAGTCACTGTATCCTGAGAGCAGTGCATGAGACCGGTAATCTGAAAAAATCATGTGCCTCTGTGTCCTCCGGTGCTCCGAACGGCATCTGCAAGATTTCACAGACCGGAGGAAAACAAGCAGTAAGAGCCGAGCTGGAGCTTTGCGGTCTCCGAGCAGCTATCAATCACTCGAAAACTCCGATCAAGCTGTCAAACTAGGCAGCGTTGATGAAATATGAATCAATATTACTGTAATGACTATTTCTCGCATAAAATGTTTTCAGATACATCTTTTAGTGTACTGTTTAGCTGTAAAATGAGACCACCAGCCAGAGCAAACGTTCTCATGTTATATTTCTCTAACAATGATGTTGAACTGGGCTCAGCAGGGCCAATCTCTATGGGATTTTATTCTGTGCATATAGCACTTTTATATAATCTGGTGTATTTTAGACATAACATCATAAGGCATTTCGGCAGGGCTTATGTAACATTACAGTTAAAAGGGAGGCTTAGAACTGGAGTAACTGTATGTAGAGTTCCAGCAGTCACAACAGTTATATGCAAATATTGAGAGCTAGAAGAGAAATGAAAGTGTAGCTGAGGAAGGCACGAGTAGTAGAGTTTATTCCTTGGTCTCTCTCTCGCAATATTTTGCCGTGGCTCGTCTTCCATCACCCTGATTTCATTCTGAAGATGTTTCCTTCCTCAAGCTTTCTTTCCTCTCGTCTCTCACGAAAACCCCATCCGACTTCAATTCCACCCAATCCTCCGTATACCCCTCAAACAACATTTTCTCTTGTTTGGAGTTTGAATAGAGCAGCAGCGAGTCAGCAAAGCGCATCTGAAATAACAATGAGAGGTACTCGTAAGCATATGCAACCAGTTCAAATCCACTACTCTGGTTGCCTGGGCAAGTGTGAACATATGATCAGAAATATGCCATGGACGACAACAGACATCCATCTCAACAAGTCACTAACATTCATTTAATATTAGTATAAAAATTCTTTAACCCCTCAAAACGCCCGACGGCTCGGGACTAACTAACGCTACAAAGTTGTACTAAATTTTGGCGAGGAAAAAGGTGATTTTCAAAGGGGTCCCTTGACCTCTGACCTCAAGATATCTGGATGAAAATGGGTTCTATGGGTACCCACGAGTCTCCCCTTTACAGACATGCCCACTTTATGATAATCACATGCAGTTTGGACAAAACACATGCAGGTTTTTAATGCAGTATAAATGTGTTATTTTCTCCTATTCTAAAATGGTGTATTTTGAATATTTATGCATACTGGGGTCTTAAACAGTTTATGAATCACATACATTTTGTATCACTGGAAAGCTGAGACTCTTGTGGATCCAATGAGCCCAACTGTATTCATGTGTGATGATGCTAGTCCCCATAGTAGCTATTTCATTGTAGTGAGACCATTTTATGAAACTTGACCTCACTGTATAAAATGACCTGTGGTGACCTCTAGGATAATCACAGCCTCATGAAACATTACAGCCACAAACTAGAGACCTGGAGCATTCAGAGAATGGATGGCTTCCCTAGCTAGATTGACAATAAGGGGGTTTTGAGCAGTTTCAAGAAACAGAAGCGATCGCTATCCAATCGGCGAAAAATGCCATTCTTGGAAGAATTCTCCAAATGTCGAAAGTGTTTGATACCAAATCACAGCATGACTTTTCCTATGGTGTTCCTCAATCTCTTGGTGTCTAAATGTGGTATTTTGGAGAGATTACAGATAATTTTTAGCAATTCTTGAGTTGTAAAAAATGTGTAGACCAAATCTGTATAACAAATGTTATCAACCCAAAAATTGCTGTAACAATTAATGAGAAATAATATAGAACAGGGATGACCATCACAAACTTATATCATCATGTTCTATGCTCTTATAGACTTTTACAATTTATTTGAATTAATTTATTAATTTGTATTTCTTATTAATGACTAGAACATTTTGACACACAGTGCTGAACTGCACCTCAAATTAATCGTCAGGTTCCCAGCTTTCAGATGATGAACACTGCTTCTATGTGACATCTACTGATGACTATTTATCCCCCCCTGAACATCCCCTGTCCCCTACCACGTGGCGGAATAGTAAGGGGTTAATTAAAGGGAGTATCTAAGAAACAATCTCATTCATTATTAATTTCCCCAAAATTCTTTGAACAAGTTCATTTGCATTGGTAAAAAGCTAAATCATCATCCATTTCACAGAGTTTTGTGTTTTCCGAAAACAGTTCTTGAGGCTCGAGACTGGAATAAAAAGGCTCCGTGAGACGGATATGTTTTGCTGTGAAAGCTTCATGGGGTTTAAAGCCATTGTTTCCTTTGTCTCTCGTTGACTCTGCCGCTCAGAATAATCACAAACTTTGTGTTATTGTTGCTGCACGGCTGTGGAGAAATGGCTTGAATACATGTGCCTCCTTCAGTTCCTAGCTTCACACTAATAGCAAAGTCTCGTCGCCTACTTTATTCTTTTTCTCTTCACCTTGCTTTATATCAAAGTGATAAAGTTTATGCCGCTTGCACCTACAGGGGGTTTGTGAGGAGGTTTAGCCCTCCTTCACGAGTGTTGAGGTGTGATATATAGTTTGTGCATCCTCTGAGGGGCTCTGCAATGATGTTGCCTCTCCTTCCCTAGTTTTTTTCTTTTTCCTCCTGTCTCATGTCGGCTCTTTCTCTCCCGCTCTTGACTGCCGGCTGATGCCGTTATGTATGCTGCCGGGGAGCCCGCTGCACATTGTTCTGCCTCTACCTCTTCTCGGCAAATATTTTGGCCTTTGAGCTGAGAGCAAGAAGCCCAGGGGTGAGCAGATGAGGAAGAAGCGAGGAAGAAAAGAGGGGGGAGATGAGGCTAGTGAGTGGTGGTTTGGGGACAGAGTGAATGGAATGAAAAAAGACGGGGGGAGAATGTTCTTCTTAATGTTTCAGAGTTGCTGAAATGAGAAAATGAGATAGTAGAACAAAGGGGGAAAAGCCTTCTTCATCTCCTCTTGTGTAAAGTTTCCTGTGAATCACCATGTAAGGCTCTGGCAGCAGTGATTGATGTCTGGGACATGGAGCGTACAGTAGCTCAGTGTATTCTCATATTATAGTTTTAGCAGCAGAGGTGTTGGACTTTGTAGTGGCTAGACAGGAGGAGTGTGTTGTCTGAGATGGAGGAACTGTTGATTTTCTATTAGCGCTGTCAATCGATTCAAATATTTAACCGCGATTGATCGAATGATTGTCCATAGTTAATCACGATTAATTGCTCATTTTATATCTGTTCAAAATGTACCTTCAAGGGAGATTTGTATTAGTATTCAATACTCTTATTAACATAGGAGTGGGCAATTATGCTTGCTTTATGCAAATGTATGTATATATTCATTATTGGAAATCAGTTAAGTTAAGTTTTGGCCTAATGCTGGTGTAAGATGGGAAGTCAGTGGATCAAAGTTATCACAATTCATCCTGATGGGTATATGATTGTCTGTACCAAATTTTATACCAATCCATCCAATAGCTGTTGAGACATTTCACTAAAAATGCATACATGTCAATCTCATGGTGGCGCTAGATGTCACCAAAGTCAGTAGGATTCATTATCTAGGGACCATAATTGTCTGTAGAATATCAGGGCAATAGTTGGTAAGTCTATAACAAAGTGTTGGACCAACCAACCACCATTGCTATCCCTGGAGCCACGCTGCTGGCATGGCTACAAATGTAAATTCCCAAAGTGACTGTTACCTTTTGGTGGCAACAAGTAACAGACCAAACAATGTGATGTTAGTGTAGTTTGAGCCTTATTTTACATATAACTGGGCTTATTGGGACCTTATTATCATGTCCCCTAGTACGAAAGAGGTGAATATTACAAAAAATACATTATACAGGGGGAAAACAACAATAAGATACTGCTGTAAAAATAATACAACTTCAATGTCTTTTACCTTATACAAACTCAAAGGGTACATTTCTTGTAAAAAGTCCAAATAAAACCATATCTGTAGTGTGGCCTTGTCTTTCCCTCAGCTTGAATGCTCTTTGGGATCCGACAATATTAGCCTTGGGAACTTAGAGGAAAACATAATGGTGCAAAAAAAATACTTGAACTTGAAACAGAATATGAGAGGTTTGAATCGGTCAGCTTCCCAAAGACCTGACCATGGCCTTGAAAAAGAATTAAATGAGTAAAAAGATTGGTCAAGTCATTCTGTAAGAATTATATTGTATTGCTGTGGAACACTATAATTGAGGTCTTGCCATTTTGTCAAGCTCGAGTTTTCATTACTTCAGGACCTGTGAACACATGTTCAAGTAGAATGCAAATATTTTCAGACAGATGCTTATATTGAGTCTAATATTTTGCCCCGATATTCAATAGTTTTTTTGCCCATTTCAGAGCACTGTACTGAAATATTTTAATTTTGAAATATCCTTGGGTTTTTTTTACTATTGTATGCACTTAATCAAAAGTGTAATTACCAAAGACATTGAATGGATTTTATTTTATTTTTTTCTTCAGTAACAGTGCCAACTACATAAGTGTTATCTGGAGGGCTTGATTTTTTTCTTTCTCAGGACCTTGCCAACGGCACGAGTTGACATCGCGTTTAACAAGCTCCAAGCATAGATGCTTTTCCCACAAATATGTCTCAAAACAGCTTTATTCTCTTTTGAAAAATGGAAAAACAACTGCACTAAAGTTGCATTTATGGGTCCTTACACTGCAATGTCTCCCCGTGTTGGCGTTGGTTTACTTCGGGTTCTCCGGTTGCCTCCCACAATCCAAAGACATGCATGTTATGTTAATTGTTGACTCTAAATTACAGTGAATGGTTGTCTTTCTCTATGTGTCAGCCCTGTGATAGTCTGGCGTCCTGTCCATGGTGTACCCTGCTGTACACAAAAAGTGAGGAATATGCAAATTTCAGTTTCACTACCTAAAGATTGCTTCTGTCACTTCTTTAACTGTGTCTTTGTCTACTGCTACACTGCTCCCACTTGTAAGCACCACAATAATGTTGGAATGTACCCAAATGGTTAAGCTCAAGAGCCTCCATAGTCTGACAAATGTTGAATTCATCACCAGTGTCACACGGAAATATCGACAGGGTGGAATACTCTTCTAACTATTAACTGTATAAAGGACTCTGCTCATGTTTCACTGCTTGACATCTCTGGTCTATAACGAGTATCAGGAAATGACCCCTTAACAATATACCATGAGATCAAGCAAGAGAGAGAGAGAATTAGAGAAAGAAGGGGAAGGAGTTGAATGTCTTTCTTGCTTCCCCTTTTCTGTTCTATAAAGAGATTGAAGGAAATTGGAAATTACCTTCTACAGTCCAACCAACCTGTCATCGGCCTGTCTAATGGGCTGTCCATTGGTATCAAAGAGCAGTGGATTTAGAACCATGAAAAATACATTTCAAAAGTGCAGCTCATCGCCGTCAGTTACGAGGGTTCCCTCGGATATGCTGTAATTCCAAAGTAATTTGCCATGTGACTAAAACACATCTTTAACCTAGCAGGCTTTTAGGCAGAATCATGCAAAATAAGCTACAACCTATAAAGAGGATTCTACAGCTCGTTCTCATTCCCATCCGCCTCAATATTAAATGCTCAGAGAAAGTGCTGTGGTGACGTAGTTTAAAAAGCGAAAGAGATACAAACGGCGGGGTGGGAGGGGAGGTGGATGGGTCCAACAAACACGAGGCTTGGAGCCCGTTGTCCGTGTCCCGCGCTTCACATTACAATCAGCTGTCCGTTCATGTCCGTGTTCACAACGTTCAGTGTTATTTTCACTGTACAAACGTAGCAGTTTTAAGCCCAACGGTGTAGTTTTTTTCCTAAACCTAACTATAGTAATTTTATTATCATAGTGTGTGGTTCACCGCGACCGAAAAGTGACGCCAAGGGTTCTGACAAAGCATCGGTATTAGTGCTGTCAAAAATATTTAATCGTGATTAATCACATGATTGTCTGTAGTTAATTGCGCATTTTTTATCAGTTCAAAATGTACCTTAAAGGGAGATTTGTCAACTATTCAATACTCATATCAACATGGGAATGGCCAAATATGCTGCTTAATGCAAATGTATGTATATATTTATTATTGGAAATCAATTAACAACACAAAACAATGACACATATTGTCCATAAACCCTCACAGGTACTGCATTTAGCATGAAAAATATGCTCAAATCATATCATGGCAAACTGCAGCCCAACAGGCAACAACAGCTGTCAGTGTGTCAGTGTGCTGACTTGACTATGACTTGCCCTAAACTGCATGTGATTATCATAAAGTGGGCATGTCTGTAAAGGGGAGACTCGTGGGTACCCATAGAACCCATTTACATTCACATATCTTGAGGTCAGAGGTCAAGGGACCCCTTTGAAAATGACCATGCCAGTTTCTCCTCACAAAAATTTAGCGAAAGTTTGGAGCGCTTTTTAACTAGTTTCATAAGATGCCAGTATCTTCACTCTAGCTTTAAAACAGAGCCACTATAACCTCCATAAGATCGCGTTAACGCGTTAAAGAAATTAATAACATTAAAACTAATTTGCCTTAACGTGTTATCGCCTTAACTTTGACAGCTCTAGTCAGTATATGTCGAGATGAGAACGCGTTGGATTCTATGAGCTTGCACAGAGTCAAAATTGTGAAGACAGAAACATTTTTAGATTCAGCGTACAGTAATTTACACTTTCCGAGGATGTAATTATCTCTGAAGTCCATCGCAAATAAATGTACATACAGGTAAATCTATTTAGAAACCATAGAAAAAAGACGCTTTTTATAACACAAGATCTTGCTTGAGAATCATCACCGTTTTAGGTTTTCATCAGTGTCAAAGTAATCCAGTGATAGTTGCCTGTACGCCCATGGGTACAGGAACCGCTAACAGCTAATTTGGCATACTTTGAATAGTGCCAGTTTTCCAAAATGTACTTGACTTTGGAAACCCCTGGTGTAGGTGATTGCTTCAAAAGTTTTTTTTATGGTTAGATTTTTACAAAGATAGACAGGTTAAGAGTGGAGATGTAGAGTCATTTAAATGCTGAGCCTCTGGAACAGTATAAAACAGCATCAACATCTGAAGAGTTGATCACACATTCTGAGCAATATGAATGATAAATCATTAACAACTGTGCAAACTCTATATCTTCAGACATTCTCAACACCCTAAGATAAGATCAGACACTAACATTTTGGCATCTCCCTAACGTATCCCAAACATTCATGCGCAAGTACCACATTGTATTAGGGTGATAAACAGCAAGTCTGGGTAGGAATATCCACTTGTACGTATGATGTTTAACTTGAACAGATGATGAGCAACGTCTCAAAGTTTGAGCCCACATTTGTCAAAACTTCAGTCATTATTATATCTCCACACATAAGGGATCAAACCTGGTACTGTCTAATTATGGGACTGTCTCCCTAACCACCAGGCTAATCCAATGCCTGATGCATTAAACATGGCCAGCAGGTCTAGAAATTAATATAGCAGAGCCACTGTAAAGAAAGTTTGAGCACTCATTTTTGGAAACAGTTTTTTTTGGACTCTTTTCCTGCGTCTGTAAATGTCTGCGAGTGTGGCTGTGTGTGAGTGTGTGTGTGAGCATGTCTCGGCCACTAAAGGTTATATTTACCATTTGTCTGGGTTTCGGGAGAGGCAGAGGGCAACTGGGGACAACAGTGTGGACCACTAGAATTCTGATGGTTGTGGACGATCAGACACACACACACACACACACAACAAAAAAGGTGTTTATCGGGGATTTAATCAAATGTCAGGACTGATGCCGTCACGCTGTGAGTACAGAGCGTATGGGCTTGGAAAGATGGGAATGAATGGGGGGATGAAAGTGGATCAATAGGGATGAATGTGTGTTGGATAAGAATCAATGGGAATGAATGGAGATGCATGAGGATGTGTCCCCATTATAATGTCACTAACAGTTGACTGCCTACAAAAGAACCAGAGAGGGGACATGAATCATCATCAGTTAAAGGGGTACTATGTCATCTATGGCTGTTAAAGACCTCTATTAGCAACCATTGGGGACTGCAACAATATTGTTACCTCCGCCAAGGCCGAAGGCCTAGGAAGGAGGTTATGTTTTGCTGTTATGAGTCACCAGTGCTAACCACTGCACCACCATGCAACAGTTTTAGAATACAAATTGTTCCAATTGCATCTAAGAGTACAAATGGTAGTAAGCATTATGCGTAATCGGTGTTACGATTATGATGGGGTCCTTGGGAAAATTGACTGTCGTTTAAGGGGTCACTGGCCCCAAAAACATTGAGAATGCCTGTCTTCAGGTATGTTTTAAGCTTATTATGTTAATTTGTCTGCCCCGAGATGGCCAAAAATCGAATTAATGCAGCTTTAAAACTAAAATATGTTTGATGGTAAGTTCTTACTCAACGTAAAAGCTGTTTTTGTAACTTTAACAACTTTGGAAAATAAGAAGGCTGTCATAATTTGGGAATAGAGCTGGATTTTGTGATTGAGTGATGAGGGTCACCAACATATTGATGTGTTGAACCAGCCATACAACACTGGGTCTAAAGAACAGAATATAATCGTCTGCTGTGGTCCATTTCACCTCTGCACTCCCGCCATGACTCAGGTAACTCCCACAGTAATCCTGCTCACTAGACTGTAGTAGCCAGCTGACTTCAGTGACACAGCTTTAATTGGTACATTTAGTATGATTAATCACTACCTAATCAGATTTGCATATATAATGGCTTTGGGTCAACCAGTTGTGAGTGCGTGTGCCATCCAAAATAGAAGAACCATGCTGTGTGTTAATGATCATCAGTCCAGTCTGGTCAGCTAAGCCTCTCTTGAGTCCTGCCATGATAAATGTGTCAGCCGAAATGTCAGCTGAAGCGGAAGACACTTTGACAAAACTGAAACTAACCACGGGCATGAAATCAATGAAGTGTTTCCAGAGTGTCGTCCACACCTAACAAGTGATTAGACTCATGTCTAGTTGAAAAGAAACAGTGACAGCCTCATGTTTTCTCTCTTTGAAAGCCACTTATTGAGTTAGTAATCTTGGTGTTAACGTGTATTCAAATCTACACTTTTAATTGCCCAACCAAAAGTGTACAAACTATCTTAAAATCACTCTAGTATGAGTCAGAGGATTCAGGCAAGACTTAGAAAAAAACTTCTCCATTCTTTTATATCCCTCAGGTTGGATTATTGTAACTATTGTCTTTTGCTGGTCTCCCCCAAAAAGACTCTCAGCTCATTCACAATGCATGCTGCTAGCCTCCTGACGGGGAAGAACACTAAAGCAACACACTAACTTTAAGCTCTCTGCACCTACTTCCTGTGAGTCATAGAATGAAGTTTGAAAGTGTTGCTACCAAAGTTCCAACAGTGAGTCCAATAGTGATGATAGATGTGTGCGAGCGGCAAGTTTCCTATGTTCTACAAGCTCACTTAGCTTTTTTTAGTCTAATGAATAAACAACTCTGTTAAATGCCACAATCACATAAACTAGGGCTGTTAAAGATAACAGGATAATAATGTGTTCACACAAATTTGGTTTAAGGCCACTTAATTTCTTTAACACATTAACGCAACTTGCGATTTTTAGGCTGTTGCGGGCTCAGTTTTAAAGCTTACTGGCATCATATGGAACTATAAAACCCAAGGAATCCACTGGTAACCATGTCATACTAGCTTGAGGCTAAATAACACTCCAACACTACATTTTGGGGCTGAACGAGAGTCACGCTGTACGAGAGTGGCACTGAAAAAGAGTCTGAAAAAGAGTTGCACTGAACAAGAGTCTGAACAAGAGTCGCACTTAACGAGAGTCGCGCTGAAGGCGAGTCTGAACGAGTCACGCTGAAGGTGAGTCTGAACAAGAGTCACGCTGAAGGTGAGTCTGAACAAGAGTCGCGCTGAAAAAGAGTATGAACAAGAGTCACGCTGAACAAGAGTCTGAACAAGAGTTGCGCTGAACAAGAGCCTGAACAAGAGTTGCGCTGAACAAGAGCCTGAACAAGAGTCGCACTGAACGAGAGTCACACTGAAAGAGAGTCTGAACGAGAGTCGCGCTGAACGAGAGGTGTGCTGAACAATAGTTTTAACAAGAGTCGCGCTGAATCAGAGTCGCTTTGAACGTGTCGCGCTGAACGAGAGTCGCGCCGAACAAGAGTCGCGCCGAACAAGAGT
>CAKALG010020194.1:0-10334 GCA_916700815.1 Helicolenus hilgendorfi | reverse complement strand
CCTCAATGCACCCCCCGGCCCGACAGCCAGCAGGGGGTCCCAGTTTCCTGACACCGAATGATCTCTCAATTTGAGGGGAAGTAATCCATTTAGCTTGTGCACGCGGCCGTCATTTTAGTTGCTTTTATCACACCCTCCCCCTTCCCGTTGCAGTGTCTCATGATTTTGCAGCCGTGGGTTTAAGAGGCGTCAGGGCTGAACTGATCAGCGCACGGCTGGTTTAGCCTTTTCAGGCGGGCTTGTGAATAAGCCAGGTCGATTTCTGTTACATGCTCCGACATCTGCTGGATTAGATATATTCTTGGAATGTGTATAAAATATGCTCCAAATATGATATTCAAATTAAGGGTTGTTGATCACAGTACAGAATTTGTATTTGCTTTCTACTTGCAATGTTTTGAGACATCTGTATGTTTAGTTTTAGACATCCAGTATACTATGTATTCAGTATGTACAGTGTCTTTGTTCTATGCAGCAGCATTCACGCTTGCCAGTTCTAATCCGTGGTCTGATACCAGATGACACCTTTAAAGCCTCCGTATTTGTCAGGTATAGTCAAACTTGAGAGCAGTAAGAACTTGCTCTAACTGCAGTGTGGTAAGTATTTTGTGAGGAGACCTCGGAGCTCAGCAGAGTAGAAGTAATGTTTAATGTCTTGGAAGGGAGCAACTGAAAATCTCCTCTGAAAAGAGGAGCGACTGGTCGGCCCCAGCCTCTGCAGCGAAACTAACCGGCTAAAGGTGTCAAGCTAAGAGGTCACGACTCTCACACTCATACAATGAGACATACACAAGCGCACACACTCGCACACAATCCGAAGATGGGCCGCTGTTGCCATGGGAACAACCTGCCAAATCCTGTGAGTGAGACGTATTTAAATGGAAATCTATATGCACCCCCCTCCCCGCACAAATCCAGATTAATTTCAGACACCCTCGTAGGTCTCTCCTCCCCACCCCTCCCTTGTCTCGGTGCGTTTGGCCATGGCTGGTCGCACTGCAAAGACACCACAGCCCGGAGGTTTTTAAGAAGATTATCGAACCCGCAGAGAAACCGGTAGGGGTGGGAGGGTTGTGCGGAAACTAATAAAAACAGAGAAAAAAAAAACCTCAACAAAGACATTTGAGGAAAGGCAGTGAGAATGGGAGGTTCGTCGATGATTTAATTCAAATTGTCATGTTGCTGCTCGAAACGGAGACAGACTAATTCTAGCTCTAATATGGATTTACAGAATGATACTGAGCCATGTGGAGAGGGAGCTGCAGAGCGGGCGCTAGAGCAAGAGCAAGAGCAAGGGGAAGAAAAAGTTGAGACTGGAGGATTTGGCGGAGGATATGAGACAAAACCTAAGTGGCAAATTAAGGCTGAAGTTTTTCCTCTCCATTTCTCCTGTTAAAGCCAGTGTGGAATAGAGATGTTGGGCCTGATGTTGAGGGGGGAAAAAAAAGCCCTGAAGAAGAAAATAAGACAGGACAAGAAAAAGCAAGAGAGGGGAGTGAATAAAAGAGTTTTCTCCTTCAAGAGAAATCTTCTTCCTTATAAAACAGGCACATTGGGCCTAAACCAAAACTTTGTAGGAATCTGGTAGATCCAGCTGTGTGTGTGAGAGACGGTGTGCCTTTCATATATGTGTTTGTTCTCCACCTGCAGCGCTGATATACCAACAAAGAACACCATGCAACTGACCCTGTAAAAAAATTTAAACATGTCTCTATATTATTCAATATATGTGTGGTTTGATTTGATTGACAGCCTGGCATCATAAGCAATCACACAACAACCGCCTTGGTGGTTTAATTCAATATGTAGCATGAAAGTATACATCACCTTTGTCCAATTCTGCCTTACCCACTTCAAACTAGTGAGAAGAGCACAGATGAAAACAAAATGTACAAAAAGCTCCCATGTGAAAACAGATCTAACTCTGGTTAAATTAAATTCCTGCTTTGTGTTCCCTCAGTAAGGAAACACAGTCTGTGGAAACACAGAGAGGAAACTTTGGAAGATATCCACTTGATTTGTCTCAGACAGCTGAAGCCTCGTATTAGCTCCAGCTGAACTTTAGAATTCATTTTTATTCAAAACAAGGACTGTATACTTGAAAAAAAAAAGTGAAAATCTCCCTAATGAAAAAAATCTGCCCTACAAGTTGAAAGGTCATTCTTAAAAAGAAAAATAAGTCGAACCCATACTGCAGCATTGCTTCCCTTGACCTGAGACACACACTGTTTGTTCTAAGTCTGCCAGTTTTGCCCACCAAATCTGCATACTGAGATCAAATCATTGCTTATTAATAACAGGGGCAAATGCAAGGGACTGTGATCAGTTCTCATTCAAGGTGCAAACTACGGGTCTGAAAAGTGAAGCCAATGCTGAAGTGCCTTAAACTTGCATTCTCTCCTCTGGTTGCAAAAAGAAGTCTATGAGAAAATGAGCCTACTTCTCACTTGATTGGTATTTGTACGCCACGCAACAAAACTACGGTCCCGGCTGCAGTGAGGTTGAGGCAACAAAACCACTTAGTTAGGTTTAGGAAAAACATCATGGTTGGGCATAAAATAAAAACGTAAACTAAGTAAAATACGTACAGAAACAACGTAACTGAAGTATGAAAGACACGTCACAAATATCCCTAAAAAACACGTCACCAAGGAACTCAAAATAATTAAACAACACTTTCGGACACAAACACTGGACTCCTGGTTGAAAGTCCTGTATTTGTTGGACCCACCCACCATAATAAGCATTTTTCTCCCTTTTTATTCTACGTCACTCGCTCTGAGCATACAGTAGCATATTTACATGGATGCATTTACATTGCAGTCAGACTACATGGTGTACTAAATGACACGGCAAAAGCAAAAATGACGTTCTTATTACAATCAAAATAACTTACGATTACTGTTTCATTCATTCACCATTTAGTGTGACCTGACTGAATACAGCATGATGTTCATTCTGTAAATTATGGTCCCAATTAGAGTAAAAATTATGTTTTAAACTGACAAACATATGTGTGATTCATATCGCAATTCAAACGGGATAAAAAAAAATGTGTCTCTCGCAATTGACTACTTTTCATATTTTTTCCAAAATAAGGTCCCATGGTGGTCCACCGGAAGGGGCGGGATGTCACCTCTATATTGACAGGTCGCTACCACGGCATTGTCCGGTCTGGGAGTTGTCTGTGTTTTCATCTTAGAGCTTTAACCCTTTCACAGTGTGTTTTTCAGTTCATGGAAGTTAACTGTAACATTTCGGTGGCCTAAAAATGTTTTATTCAGCGTTCAGTTGTACTTAGCTCCACCCTCTTGTGTCACTTCTGGTTCCAAAAAACCAAGATGGCGACAGCCAAAACGCCAAACTCAAAGCTTCAAAGCAATAGTCCACAAATCAATCCAGCTTTGGTCCAGGGATTTGAACCAACAGTGTTCCAGCCCCCTAACAAAACTCAAGAATGTCGCTCCCCTAGAAGACTGTCGCTGGTATGTTGTGTTTGTGTATTCACTACAAAGAAAGTTATTGCATGCCTCTTAACATCCTCAGCAGCAGCAGTGTAATCCTTGAGTAGACACTGATAACTTGGCCCATTAGCATTAGCCTGGACCAGATTCCTCAGGGAGTACACAGCATGGAGGACGATTCTTCTTGTTCTACCAGCCCTGCCGCCCAGAACCTCGCTCTTTAGTGTTTACCTATATATTTTACTCTGACGGAAGGAACAAATTAATCAGCAAGTGCTCTCTGTAGCACAGTGCAAACGTGCTGTTTGTGACTAATGATAGTTTGAGGTTAATTTGTACACCTCCAAATGCGTCTCCTGTGGAATGAGGATGTGTGTGTTCGTGCTGCTGCGGGCATGCGTACGCACACACTTGCTTATGTTACATTTACTGCACTCCCCTGGGCTAAGAAAGTGCCGTTCCTATGGAGGTATTAATGAATCACTTAGCTAGCAGTTACAGCTGCTTTAGCCCATATAAATAGATACTGCAGCCTGTTTTACATTTTAATACGCATCATTTACCCTTCTTTTACCTACCTCACACTCACATGAAAGCACATAAGAGCCCTTATCCCCCTGAATCAGGTGAAAAATATCGTGGATCAACATCTTTTTAGCTTCATGACTCAGCATAATGAGTATGCAGTGTGTTTCATTTTGGTGTTTTCCAACCAGAAATAACACAAGGGGGTGGAGCTAAGTACAACCGAATGATGAAAAAGATGTTTTTAGGCGACCAAAATGTAACAATTAACTTTCATGAACTGAAAAAACACTTTGAAAGGGTTAAAGTTGTAAGTCGAAAACATGGAAAACTCCCAGACCGGACAACGCCATAAAGCATCCCCTGCTTTATGATCTATTTGACCCTAAATGGGATCATTATTTACTAAATGAACATCATGCTGTATTGAAGAAGACCTGAAACTAGCGATGTTTACAATGACACTTCTGCATTGGCTTAATTTTTCAGACCAGGAGTTTGCCCCTTGCTTGCATGTAGCATAAATGGCTGGCTACTTTTTTGCCGAGAGTTAGATGACAAGATTAATATTCTCGTACCACCCTGATCTCACAGAATTACATGAAAAGACCACAACCTGTTAACAGCGCATCACATGGCGGTGGTACGTAATGTGTTTTTACGTGCCGGCACCACGAAGACAATGCCAATGGAAAGTCAATTAGGATCCTTTTTCATGGTGGACACAGGAATTCCCAGGTTCAACAGAAACACATGTTAATGAAAGTCTGCGTAGGTAGGAGGTTGGAGTGGATGGGTGGGTCAAACATGGGACTTTCACCCACGAGACCGTTGTTCGTGTGCCGTGTTTAACAACAAGTCAACGTTGAGTTATTTTAAATTACGTAGTCAACGTAAGTAGTTACGTAACAAACATAGTTCTTTTAACCCAAACCATAATGTTTTCTTTCCTAAACCTAACCGAGTAGTTTTGTTGCCTAAACCTAATGTATAAATTGTTTCCGTGGTGGTGTCGAAAAATTGCGTAATGTGCTGTTAAGAGGTTGTGGCCATTTCACGTATTTCTTTGAGATCACGTTGTCTCAAACAGTCTCATTTACAAGTAAGTAAATAAGAGTATTTAAAAAAATAAAAAAAAAGGCAAGCTACTCCTTTAAAGTTGTGTACTATTTGTATGTGTTTGCATATTGTTTTATATGCAAAGTGAGGTTCAAAGCTCAGCATTAGATCATCACCTCTCCTTGAAAGCGAGGTGGCACAGTGGTTGGCATTTTAGAGCGGCGCTAGATTTATCACGGTGGATCCCGGCACCCAGCGTGACACAACACTGAGCTCATTATGCAGGCAAACCTCCATTTAATAAGCATAAATCTGCATACGAGTCAAAGGAAACTTTCCCTTGTATGACCTCATCATATATCACCTTTCCAGGAGCATCTGATTAGATTGAGTCAGCTGAATGACATTATGTGTGCCTCTGTAATTGTCAGTGTAAAATGGTCATCATTATGTCATATGATCTGAATGGTAGAGTGGGACGGTGTCAGAAGTCTGTGGGTGTTTTTATTGCAGGCCGATGACGTAGTGCTACTGTACCAAAAAAGTCAAGCTGAGTGCATCTGTCACAAACTTTAAGTGGATCAAGGGGGACGGCAGAGACAGAGAGACAAGTAAACGTCTAAGCCACTTATTTTCACAGACAAACGAAAGACATTTGAGAAATGATACTTTATGAATGATTTGATTTTCCCCCCTGAACAATTCCAACCCAGATTGCTGAAACTAACCAGAAGAAAATAAAGTGGTCTCGCGGTTGTCTCAGAAACATTTCCCACAGCTTTGTTGTCTTTCCAGACGTTTTCCCCCCAAAATGATTTTCCCCATTATAATACACCCCTGGGTTCTGCTGTGGACTCAGTGCGTAAGATGTTTTCATGTGTCCCCTGCCAAACGCTTGCTCTCTCGCCGAGCATGTTAACGACCACCCCAGATGGACTGCATCACTTCCTCTGAGAGCAGCCTGCGACTGCTCAACGCCAGAGAGAAAGACGGGAAGACTGACTAAAAAGTGAGAGTGGTGGCTGCCAGGGGAAGGAAGAGAGAAGATCGCTGGATAGTTTTCCATTTCACATCGCAATCCTGCGAGCTTTTGACGAGCAGTGACGTGCAGGATGTGGCCAAGTTCAACACAAACCCCCCCAAAAATAGATTTTCGCAACATGACATTATGGCATTAACACATAGTTGTCAAACAAAAAAGCAAGAAACAGTTTTGAACTGATATAATAAAGGCAGCAGTTAACAAAAAACATGAACAGTGTCTTAAAGGGTGACTCAAGTTTACAGTTTTTGGCAATATTGCTAAAACACAATTTCTGAAACTAGGGCCCTTTTTCTCGAAACACGCACAAAAAACACAAATTAGCTTACAATTTTACTTCTCTTGCAAAAGCAAACACTTCATTATTCTACCACAAACACCAAATAAATGATTCTTTCCACAGGCCAACTGCACATTGATGTGCAGTATGAAACACTGTTATTGAGAATCTCTGACTTTTCATCTGTAGCATGCTGTAAATAGAGTATAGGAACACAAATGGAATGGGGAAAACAAACAGATGTGTTTAATCTCAATACTCATAACAGTGTCAGTCAGAGTTACTAAGGCGAGACACTACAGGCAAAAACATTGTCTTTCATGTAATGGTCAATTTTGAGATTTTGGGCTATTTTACTTCCATAACATGTCTTCTTTCAGACTACAAGTGAAAAGAAGACATTTAGGTGTTTATTTTACTACTTTGTCTATTTTTGTGTGTAGATTTCTCCTAAATTCAACAAAAGTTACCATCAGGTAATACCTCATTTGCATATTTAAACATAACATTTTAGAAAAATTGTAATACAAACAATAATTGTCTTCATGTAAGTAATCAACTGGAGAAGTTTCATGGTGATATCTACTAGTTATTTTAACGTATTCACCTGCATCTGCCCTTAACTGAAGATGACATGAGCATAGCTACTGTATTATACAGTAAACAAAATACAGTAAATTGTAAATGCAGTCTTCTAACTCTCTCTCTCCAAATTCAACCTATATTGTTGTGCACACTAAAGAGCAAACTTGAATCCTATTTGTAGTGTTCAAGCTCTGATTTCTAAGTAATCTAATTGGTTACAGGTGTTTTCACAGGTGCATTCTGGGTGCAGGTGATTGCTAATGGAGTGTAGGTATTTCGACGGCAGTGTTTAGCAAACAGCACACGCAGGCTTTTAGTTTTGAATGGTGTGGCTAGATGTAGATAAAAAGGTGTGTTTTAGAATTTCAAACTTAGTGTAAAGCAGCTAATGTGCTCATGGTTTAGTATACCTGGCCAATACATGAGTTAGTTGTTTCAATAATGCAATTACAAAAAAACTGTAATCCCTCTACAGTGTTTGTTTACAACCTCTTTGACTGCTCGTATCTTGGCCTGCAGACTTCAGTATTGTGATGTATCGGTGTCCCAGATATCAGCAAATATTTTGTTGAGTATAATTTTATCATAATCAACTGGAATGATGGCTACAATATGAAAACCAAAGTTGTAATAAATCAGAATTACCCTTTAACTTTAATTTTGGCATTACGTACTGTATATAGAATATTTAAAACAATTGCTGGGAAAGCATCCAAATACAAGTGTTCACATACCTGATGCATTCACACACATGTATGAACATTGCCAACCGTTCTCCCTCCCCAGAACCCCGGTCCATAAAAGTTAACAGTGCAAGACATGGACCCTCTCCGAACTATCGTCACCTCACCTCCACCTCCAGACACTTCCACTGTTCCCAGCTGTCAGGCCCAGAGGGACACACCAAACATTGGCCATGTACACTCAGGCCTGAGTCCTTCCCTGTGGGCCTCCAACCTCTACTTTCCACTCTGATCCCCGAGCCAGGATGCAGTTGGATGTACGTCAAGGTGGAGGAAGGCCAGCCTCCAACTCCCTGCTCCTCTCTCCTGTCCCAGGAACTTGCTGGAAGTATATCAGCCCTCTTCCTCATCCTCCCTTTCTCTTCCATCCCTCTCTCTACGCTCATATTTCACTTCTCACATGTGGGAAATCCCTCCACCTCTCACCCAGAACCCTCATCTCTATTGGACCTGCTCTCTCCTGTTAGCGTTGCGGTCTTTATGGTCCATTTTGTCTAAATCAATCTGCGCAAAATGGAGAGAAGATTGGATCATTTTGACATTTGGATCTGTCTATTTGTGTGTGTTTTTTTTTTTTTGCGGATGGCTCTGCAGAAGGTCGGAAAGAGAGATGTGGTTCCATGTTTAGTTTGGATGACAGTGATTTGCTCGACTTCTGCTCAATCTCACATTGTTGTAACGTAATGAGATGTGAGCCACAAGGTCAGTTTGTTAGTGCATATGTATGTGTGTGTTTTATGTTTTTACATGTTTGCATTGCTTTACTGCTTTGCCTCCCTATCCCTGTGTGTGTGCGTTAGTGTGTGTGAGTGTGTGTTAGTGTGTTAGAGCACTTGTGTTTGTGTGTGGTTAGTTGAGGTTGATGAGAAAGCCAGTGTTTGGCAGGGGAGCCATTGTGGCCGCTGCTCTGTTTATACAAGTTCCTGGCACGGTCTTTGTGTAAAGCATACCGTCCTCCTCTGGCCTTACAAACAGCAGCACACACACTCCTCTCGTCTGTAGCTTTCATTTCCACATCATTCACCATCCGCTGTATAAACCGGAGTTAAAAGCCAGTCGGATCAGGGTGAAGGAATTAGAATGAATCAATCTTATAAAATGGCTTATGCTTCACACAGCCGCAGGCCCTTAGTCAGCGAATGAGTCACTCCGTTGTTTGTTTGATTCCACGTAAGCTTTACTGAAAGACTGAAGCTGGAAAACAATTTAACATCTGCTGGATAATAAATTGCAGCATCGTACCGTACTAATTAAGTAATGGTCAAGTTTGACTTTCTCAGGAATCAGTGTGACTCACAAGAAAGATTTTAAAGACTCGCTCCGACTTATAGACAAAGATGTAGGTTTGGTTTCAGATTAATGGGGGGGCCCATTGGTTTGGTAAAAAAAAAAAAAAAAACTTCAATAAAAACATAAATATATGAATGCACTTTCCTGTCCAGTCTAACAAATGAGACAATATAATGGAATTTGTTGGTTAAAGATTGTTACGCACAGAAACCTTGTACACTGAGTACGATACGTTTTATTATTCTCTTCGTTGCAAAAAATCGCAATACAAGACAAAACTGAATTAATAACGTGGTTACCAGGCTATGGATAGTGCTAGTCCCAAACCGAGACAAAGTGCATCAGTTTATCAGATGCTGTTTTGGATGATGACGTTTGCAAAAAAATGCAGAAAATCTAACCTGTAGGAGTCGGTGCGTGAACGTGATTGACACAATGTGAGGTATTTATTTTTTAACCTGTGACAATTTCAGATTCAGTTCAGTAAATACGGACTTAGTGTGCACAAGCCTTAACACATTGTCAACTTTGAGTCAAAATATGGATTGAATATTTTTTCCCCAAAAAAAACAACCCGGTCTCATGAGAAGGCGTATAAATAGCACAACATACCAATGACATTCTGCGTTAGGTTTAGGCAACAAAACCACCTAGTCATGGTTGGGCTTAATATAAGTACATAAACTAAGTATAATACGTATGGAAACAACGTAACATAAGTACGGAAAACACGTTACAAACGTTCCCAAAAAAAATGTGACAAACGTACCTAACGTAACTTACAAAACAAAACACCGGTCTCGAACGCCATCATCCTGGTTGAAAGTCCTGTGTTTGTTGGACCCATCCACCTCCTCTCCCGCCTGCTATAAGCGGTCTTTCTTTCATCACTAGCTCTGATCGTAGCATATTTACGTGGATGCGTTTATATTGCAGTCACTACAGACTACATGGCGTACTAAATGACACGTCAAACACAAGAAAGGCGTTCTTATTGCATGATAAATGCCTTACACATTATCTTTTAATTCATACGCCTTTTGCGTGCGAACGGGCTGGAAAAACATACAGAGGAGGTTTACTACATTTTTTCAGGACTAATTTAGTTGGGTATGTTCCTCTCAACAAGCTCCACCAATCAGAGCTGTATGTAGCCTGGGAGGTGAAAATAAAATGGTCCTAGTGAGTACATCATGTAAAAGTGTGGGGTACATAAACAAGATTAATAAAAGTGATTGGGTCGTACCACCCCATCCCCAGTGGAAATTACGCCCTTGCTTATAGAACTACACTGTTCTGTGTCTGTATCATGGATGTTAAACTGTAATAAACTGCCTTCACATATG
>CAKALG010020192.1:0-13707 GCA_916700815.1 Helicolenus hilgendorfi | reverse complement strand
ACTTCCTGCAATTGATAAACATCTATTTCCTTAAGGATGTAAAGCATTATTCTGACTTCTAAGAGTAGATTGAGGCATGGGTTTTTTATTGCGTTGAGCTGTACTGTATTTACAGTAGGGCTGTCAATCGAGTAAAACATTTAATTGTTATTAATCGCAAATTAATCACACATTTGTATCTGTTAAAATGTACCTTTTTTCCTCTCTCTTTTTAACAACATTGTTAGGAATTGATTCCTTTGTGCAAACAGATAACGTGCGCTGCGATGTAGGAAGCCGGGCATTCCAAGGGGGGGTAATGCAATATCACTAATGGTCTTATAGATCGTTTGTTTTGGAGAGCAGTAGCTAAACACACACACACTCAGACAGACAATGTCTTTCTCCAAGCTTTGGAAAAGTGCTGTGGGTGGTTTATTGATTGAACCTCTGAGGTCAATGTGTGTGTGTTTGTGTGTGAGACTGGCCCTGTGTGTCCGCGGCTGGCAGTATTTATCTGTGCTGATGTTAGAAGAATAGAGACGAGGTGTTGGCTCGGCCTGAGGGGACAGCTCCAGCTCGATGGAGAAACGAGACATGTAGAGGGGGCAAGCAGGAAGCAAATGTCATTCGCTTTAAGAGTTCTTGTCCCTTGGGATGCACCTCAAGGGCCAGCACGTCTACCTGCCTGTGCCCAGGACTGTCTGCATGTCTGTCTAAATTCTGCATTAGAAGTGACATAGATATTTGTATCTGCCTCTTGAACCTCCTCCATGATTTAAGAAACATATCTGCTGTCTGGTGTCACCATACATGTGGGTCAGTAGGGGCCTGCTAAACCTACTACATTGTAAAAGTGAAAGTGAAAAGCAACACGTTCTAACTAGGTCTGTCAATCGATTAAAATATTCACTCGCGATAAATCGCATGATTGTCCATAGTTAATCCAGATTAATGGCAAATTAATCACATTCTTTATCTGTACAAAATGTACATTAAAGGGAAATTTGTCAAGTATTTAATACTCTTATCAACATGGGAGTGGGCAAATATGCTGCTTTATACAAATATATGTAATATTTATTATTGGAAATCAATTATGAGCACAAATCAATGACAAATATTGTCCAGAAACCCTCACAGGTGTTGCGTTTAATATAAAATAATATGCTCAAATCATAACATAACATTTGTCATCCAAACACTCAATCATAAAGCTCTTCTTTAAAGACGATACAGTATGTGCACTAGCCAATCTTGATATGCATTCATATTAATTTATGAATTTGAGAGTGATTTAAGTAATTAAGTAATTAGATTTTTTACAAGATGAGGCAAACATCTTTATTCACACCTGGATCTCCGATGCCTCTCGGAGGCCCTAAACCGACTAAAATAGATGATTAAGGATTATTAAAATCACACCTGAGCCCGAACGACTCGATTAATAATTCAAACCATTAATGATCCAACTGAGACCATCATTTATTCCATTCATAATTCATAGCTGTCTTACACTGTAGTCACACCGCGCGAAGCCCCCTCCCCACCTTCATGCAAAATGCATGTCCTCTGATTAATGCCCCATCTTTCCATTCCTCTCACTGACTTTGTACTCCGTGTCTTAGTCATCTTCATCCCCAGCTAACAACTCTTTTTTTATGACCATAGAGGATATATGCTTGTATATTCACTTTAAGCAAAGTGAGTCCCTACTTCTTAATGTGTGTGTATGTGCACTCTCGCCGTCACAGGTAATGGCAGGCCCATAAATCTGAATATTTTCTCACTGCCAGGTGGACTATAATACATTATTGCATTACATTAAACACACACACACACATATATATGGCACACACACAGAGCTGCACCGCACTGCAGGGCCGAGAGCAGGGGAGGTCGGAGAGCCTGACTTTCACTTATAACTTATTCATGCTTCACGCCGTCACTCGGCACACCTGGGAAAGAAGTCAATCCTTTTCACCGCGGGGAGGCTCATCTAAAGCAGCGGTATATGACTTTTAAAATAACAACCTGCTTCTCAAACGTCCTCAAATAGGATTTCCTATTACCTTCGTCAGGGCTCCAAATGGCAGCGTTGCGCTACCAAAACTGTGTATTATCAATGCATTTTTTGTGGCCGCAGTAGGAATCCGCGTCCCGGCTGGAGCAGTTTTCAGGCTCGGCTGATTGAATCATTGGCACCGGATTGGAGAGATTCCTCCCGAAAGGTTACAAGTGCTGCTTGATATGTGGTGGAACTTCCAGTCTGCCTATTAGGTTATTTCATGGCCTTGTAAATTACGGCATTAAAAAGGTCGAGACTGTGATTCAGGAGAAAGATTTGTTGACTCAACACCCAAACAAACGCACCCCTCCCGTCAGTGCTCCTTTAGAGCATTAACAGGTGCCAGATTTCCACTGCCTTTCTCTTTATGCAACCATTACTCTTGAACGTGGAACGTATGCGGGCGGTTCACGGGCACAGCAGTGACGGGACAGGTGAAGTGAAGATAACGTTGTCGGTACCGCTTTCAAACAGGCTCGGTCGTAAATAGTACAGGCTGTTCTCATACACCGTTTGTAGCTATACGTACAAAAAGTAACGCACTTTTATTCGTATATATCCTACGAAATCAATGCATATATCATCCACGTAACCATGAAGTATAAAAAGCAACAAATGCAGCGTCAGGATTGATTTAACTTCTGTACTTAAGTAACCTTACCTCCGTAGTTATTTTAACTCAAACCACAATCCTTGCCTAAACCTAACAAAGTAGTTTTGGTGCCTAAACCTAACCGAGTTGTTTCCCGTGAAGACGGAAGTTTATTTTCAAAAGACTGTATGCCTGTAACGAGCAGAAATTGACACGTGTTGCTGTATAAGGATACGTTGAATAGCCTATTATACTATTTTTAGAATTAGATTCCAGTAGTGGCCGCATAGGATTGTTTCCAAATCGTGTGATTCAAACATTTCCAATAACGTTCCAGAGCGTTGTAAAGTCAAATGTTATTGAAAAAAGATGGATGTAATCATTTCCAACATGTTTTTATCAAACGAAATATGCTGCTTCAATCCATATTTGTTGGCGTTTAGCCTTTCAAAAACATTGGATACAGCCATAAAGGCTCGGTCTGAGACACTTTGTTTGTTTCCCATTTACAGAGTCATGGCTGTGTATAAACTCGGACTGTGATAAGTGTTTTTGATTAGATGATTTGACTCCACATTTAACTGATCTTGTATTCCAGTTGAGGGTAAAGCACTTCAGATGTTCAATATTAGGACTGTGATTATACTGAGAGGCGATGCCTGTTCACCAGCCAATGGGGTTTGCTGTCCTTTGTGAATGGAGCTTGAGCTGACCTCCATTTAAAGTCGTACGAGGAGTTATATAACGTCCAGGGACAAATGAGGTGATTGGGTACGGAATACAAGCAGAGCATTGTGGAGAGGTATGTCCATGCACTAATTGGACGGTTTCACATTGGACATAATTAGGATTTTAGTTTCAATAAGAGTGCTCTTCACAGGGGGAATATGAGAATATTCCTTTCTACCATTCCACATATATATTTAAATTAGATTTGCTTTTCCCCTGGGCTCAAAGGAGGACAAGTGAAGAGAACTTTCTATGCCTCATCACACCCTTATTTCACTCAATGCAACAAGGCAGCTATACTGCACTTTACTGTGTGTGAGAATTTTAATAGATAATGTAGTGACGCCTGAAATAGCACATTAGCTTGAAGACAAACTCAGCTGTGTGTGTGCCAGTGACCGCCTGAGAGCCGGCTGATGCTGCCCACGCGGTGCATGATATCCAGAGACTTATTTAATGCAATTGTCTCATGATAAAGTCTTGATACTGATTGATTGGGATTCATAATGGTATAGCAAGTCAAATAATCTCACCACTTTTGCACATTTTTTAAATTAGCATTAATTAGAAAACGTGATTTTATGAGTCGGTAACATCCTGAATGGTTCATTAAGACGGTCTCATTTTGACGCTTCAGTGCACGCCGCAATCTGGTCACGGATTCCCCATCTTTGTTGACCTTGGTACAGAGTTTTAGCATTGGGTGGAAGACACACTTTACAGACTTTATAGATGTTTAGCCTCTTTTTGTTGTTTTGTGTTGATGTTGTTATACATCTCTCTGTGTTTTGTCTCTTTGTGGTTGTTTTGTGTCTCTTTGCGGTTGTTTTGTTTTACTTTGTAATTGTTTTGCTCCTTTTTGTAGTTGTTTTGTATCGCTTTTGTGTCTCTTTGTAGTTGTTTTGCGTCTCTGTAGTCATTGTGTGTCTCTTTTCTAGTAATTTTCTGTCTTTTTGTAGTTGTTTTGTGTCTCATGTAGTCCTTTTTGAGTCTTTGCAGTTGTTTTGTTTCACTTTGTAATTTCTTTTTGTTGTTATTTTTTGTTTGTGGTTGATTTTGCTCCTTTTTGGAGTCATTTTGTGTCTCTTTGTATACATTTTGAGTCTATTTGTAGACATTTTGTGTCTCTTTGTAGACATTTTGTGTCTCTTTGTAGTTGTTTTGTGTCCCTGTAGTCATTTTGTGTCCCGTTGTAGTCATTTTGTGTCTCGTTGTAGTCATTTTGTGTCCCGGTTTAGTCATTTTGTGTCTCGTTGTAGACATTTTGTATCTCTTTGTAGTCATTTTGAGTTTATTTTTATTTGTTTTGGTCTCTTTGTGGTCTTTTTGTTTGTCTCTGTAGTCATTTTGAGTCTCTTTCTATTTGTTTTGGCCTCGTTGTGGTCTTTTTGTGTCTCTTTGTAATCATTTTTGTTTCTTTGTCATTTTGGTTGGAGCCTTTATAAACTGTAGAATGGTAGTGCTGGGTATCATTTGACATTTACTGCTGACACTATACTTTTGTATTGGCACCCAAACTCAAATGATACTTGCAATACGATGTTACTTTGAGGAATAAAACATGGTTTTCTGCAACCACTTGTTATCATGTGACTTATGTTGACACCTCAGCCGGCTCCATTCACTGATCAACACCGTGAGATACAGCTGAAATTAAAATGATCCTACCTTTTTTTCCCCCCCGTCAATTAAATAACAAAATATAATTTCATCAGTAGCTCTCTTTACTGATTTAAAAATTACTTGAATGCCAACGCAGGCATGTATTTCGTACTGATTTTGAGCCTGTTCTCTTTGGGACTAGGTAGTGTTGTCATGGTGTGCCAGCTGGTGTTGGTTTGGGTTGAGGGCGAGCAGCGAGGACGTGACAGTTTGAGGACACATAGGGTCCGCTGACAGCTAATGATGATGCTGCCTGACACCCACGCATACGCGCGTGTGTGTGTGTTAAGCCATCTTTGTGTATGTGTTTTTGTTTATTAGTGTGTGCATGCATGGACATGTGTGTGCATGTGACATGTGATTGTGTATTTGCATTAGCGTCGGTGATGTTGCAGCGGATTTCTTTGGTGTGACAGAATGACCTTGAGCCGTTGCTGCTGGTGAAAGTGTCAGACTCTGGCAAAGGATCTTTCTGCATGCATAATGTAGAAAATCGCTACTGGAATGCTCTCAACTCTATCTGAAATCTGACAAAGAGTGCCCTTTCCTTCTCTCTTTATCATCCTGAAAGATGTCGTTTTTTTTTTTTTTATCGCCTCCACTTTGATGTCGAAAGGAGCCAGCAAGGTAAAGCTATTCACAGCTACTGTTGATTCAGAGTTTATTATTATTACTCACTCTGACTCCTCATCTTCCTTGTCGCATATTCGCAAACAGCAGTGAATCAAAATATTTCCGTCGACCGGCTGACCTGTTTCGTTCTCTGACTCACAATGACATTTGAAGTAATCTGCGCAATGTCTGTTTGTTTTGAGGGAATCTTATGGTCCGTACTCTCCTGAAGCACCGGAGGGGATGTTTGCCACGTTTGACTGACAGCTCACATACTCAGATGGACATGATTGCACACACAGATTCCTTGTTTCGAGTCTGTTTATTCACCTAATAAATGTGCGCTTGTCAGTGATAATGAATGGTCTCTTTGGTTCTTGCAACTAGTCACAGCAACGTATGCTCATACGACGGCTCATATGATATCTTACAAAAAGGTATTACTCATTTTTCATGCCTTTTCCTATGAATGTCCAGCAAAGTGTGACGCACGTGTCAATATCCGCCTCACAGGAAACAACTTGGTTAGGTTTAGAAAAGATTGTAGTTTGGATTAAAATAACTATGTTTGAAATACTTGGTTAGGTTTAGGCAACAAAACTACTTAAGTTTAGTAAAAGAGTGTGGCTTGGGTTAAAATAACTCCGGAAGTGGCGTAATTTAAGTACGGAAGTTACGTGAAAAAAATACTTAGGTTTAGGAAAAGATCACAGTTTGGGTTAAAATAACTTCGTAAGTGGCATATCTTAAGTATGGAAGTTACATGACAAAAACTACTTGGTTAGGTTGAGGAAAAGATCGTGGGAGGAGTTAAAATAACTATGTTTGAAATACTTGGTTAGGTTTAGGCAACAAAACTACTTAGTTTGGTTTAAGAAAAGGTTGTGGTTTGGGTTAAAATAACTCTGGAAGTGGCGTAACTTAAATATGGAAGTTACGGGACGAAAACTACTTAGTTAGGTTTAGGAAAAGATCGTGGTTTGGCTTAAAATAACTACGGAGGTGACGCTACTTAAGTACGGAAGTTACAATACAAAATTAACGTTGACTTCTGGTTTCACACGGGGTATGAACAACGGTCTCCTTGGCGAACGTCCGCTGTTTTTTGACCCGCCCGTCCACCCAAACCTCCTCATTACGCGGCTTTATACTTCCTGGTTCACAATCATGTGGATTCATACAAATTGATGTTGTGGGATATATATGAATCACAGTGCATTACTTTCTGTAGTTATGAACGGTGTGTGAGAACAACCTGCTCTCAGTGGGCATATTGATCATATAAAGGGGTCAGTTCACCCAAACTAGATGAAAAAAAAGCTACTCCTAGTTGTACCTATAGCCATCCAGATTGTTTCACTTTTCTTTAACCTTTTCCCATCTTGATTTTCGACTATAATACATACCAAAAATATCTATTTCAGAGGAAATAGTGCCTCTACATTTATCACCAAGACTTCTTTATCTGCTGCTCTCCCTCCATATCTCTTAATCTGTCTGTCTTGCTCCCCCCTCCCCCACTCTCTTAAAATCTGTTTTCGGGAGCCTTTCTATGTATTAGTTTCTCTCTGATTAAAATCAGTTCATTCACTGAGATCACTTGACAGAGACAGATAGCTCACAGACTCAGAATCTACCCAACAAAACACAAAATTCCCCCCTTAATCCCAAACCGGGCTTCAAAAGAAGCTGCTGCGTCTCTGCTCGGCTGGTACCGGCTGTACATCTTCCCCTCGCTGATTGAAGCCAGCGCTTTACTGCCCGCATGTGAACTCACTTAGAAGGCCAGAGGTCAGTTTGAGGGGAAATGTGTTTGGCATTTTCCAAAAGGGGGCCTGACCAATATGCTTTTAAAAAGGTCACCAACACTTTTTTTTTTTTGGGCCGAAGTGAGACACGACCGCGGAATATCTCCCAGCTTCCCATGAGTCATGCAGTATGAATGCAAATCTAAGGTACTGTCCAAGATCGTGATCAGGGGAGGTTTTAAGATGCAGTATATCTCAGTCATAAAGATGCCTCTGGAAGATAATATGCTGATGTGTCTATTTGTGTTAATTTTACCTGGGAGGAGACCCATTTAAAGGAGAGTGTTGTGGTCACGTGTCCATCTGCACATATGTGTAAAATCTTGCAAATCCCAGACTACCCACAGCGTCGGTGCCCTTTGCAGAGGTCTCGGTCGTAACCCCGTCGTGCTTTATCCCCGTAATGGGCTCACCCCGAGAGACGGAGACCGACTCCGCCGCATTCCGCTCATTCCTGGTTGTTAAAAATAAGCCCTCTCTAAACTAAGTGGAGGCCAGCTTTCCTAAATTCAGAGTTGTCTTCGGAAAGATTGGAAATGAAAGACGAGGTTTTTTTTTTTCCTTCATTTCGCAGCTAATGTGAAGCAATGAACAATAAAAAGAAAGTGATGATTTTACTTTCCATAGCTGAGCTTTTATGTCTTTCATCTCCGCTTTACTTGATTTCTCTGGTGCCATTAAAAGTAACAGAACAAACCTCGTTAAAGCCGTGACAAAGTGTTCCACTTAAAAACCCTCACAGGATAGTTTCTTAAGAGCAAAATGAAACCGCGGCCTTGATGAAGACCGAGAGTTAACACAAAACATCAACTTCAACAATTTCTGAATGTTTGTATGCATATAATTATTAAAAAGTTTCAACAGTTTTTTTTAAATTCTGTATAATTGTTTTTTTATTTTATTTTATCCACCCACTGTGTAGCCTCCTCACATTTAATCTGAGTCTGTTTTTTTGGCCATATTTTTCAACACAAAATTCTTAAAAAATAACTTTTTTTCCATTGTGCCTGGCAAATTAGGATTCTGAACTCAGTACCCTCCATCTCTGCTTGCACAATGTCATTTGGAGTGCAATGGAAATATCACCAGGGGCGAGATGGGAACATATAGTTCAAGGTGAAAATCTTGACTTTGCGTTTTGAAAAAGCTTCAGCTGCTGCGTCTGCCGAAAGATTGAATGAATGAAGAGGCCTTGTATGTGTGTGCTTTAATTCTGAAGAGTGCTGTTGGATAACCTCCAAAGGGGAAAATAACCGAAGCCCTCCTAATGGAAGCGCTGTGCAGTATCTCCATCTACAATGTGGCATCAGTGAAGTAATAGAATGTGAGCCTGTAACTCTCTCCCTGCAGCTAAAACTTTGATTAAAAAACTAAATTACTTTTTAAGGTGGAACACGAAGCTCAACGCACCGCAACTTTGATTGTGTTTTGTCCATTTGCGTGCTTTCTATTAGATGCAGTGCTACCATACTTCATACTTGTTGCATTAAAACAATGACTTTAGGCACCAACATTAGAGCTTGTTGGATAATGGAAGAGGGTCTCCTCCCACATCTTTCTGACATAAGAATTGGAGGGACTACATTCAACAATTTCTGTAACTTTCTGAAACTGAAACGCCAATATTGGCGATTGGCAAATTGAGTGGAGATGAGAAAGTAAGCAGGGTTATAACCATAGATTGTATATACAGTAAGAAGAGGGCGTGGTCACCGTGGCGTCACCCATTAGTTTGTGGACTACGGTTTTGAAACCTCAAGTTTGTCATTTTGTCCGTCGCCATCTTGGTTTCTGGCTGTTGCCATCTTTGTTTTTGGAGCCAGAAGTGACACGAGAGGGTGGAGTTACAACCGAACACTGGTTATGATATTCTTGGTGACCTAAATGTTACAATTAACGTTCATAAACCAAAAACACACTGTGAAAGGGTGAAAGTCCTAAGACGAAAATACAGAAAACTCCCAGACCAGACAACACCGTGGTAGCGACCTGTCAATCACAAGGTAGCCACGCCCTAAAACATCCCCTGCTTTATGGTCTATTTGACTCTAAACGGGACCATAATTTACTAAATGAACATCATGCTGTATTGAAGAAGACTTGAAACTAGCGATTGAGACCATAAACTCATGTTTACAATGTTTACTGAGGTAATAAATCAAGTGAGAAGTAGGCTCATTTTCTCATAGACTTCTATACAAACAGACTTCTATTTGCAACCAGAGGAGTCGCCCCCTGCTGGCTGTTAGAAAGAGTGCAAGTTTTAAGCACTTCCGCATTGGCTTCACTTTTCAGACCTGTAGGGTGGCCACTGGTTATAAGTTCTCTCATAACTGTGCACCAGTATCCCAATCAAATTGTTGCATTTCGCCCATTTATGAGCGTGGCCATTCAGAGCAGGCACGTGTCTGGGCGATGCAATTTCTTTCTTTTTAGAAAATCAAGCTTCTGTATTAGCCACAAACTAATGAAAATCAAATGACCAACCCTGATTTAGCCTTTAGCCTTTTAGCCGTATATTATAACCTGTTAGAAGATACTGTCGATTTTGGCAGGCTTTGAAAGCGATCATGAAAGAGATCACTGACAGAAAGTGAACTATGAAGTGTTTTTGGATAAATTGTATTAATCTGTCTCACTGCGTATCTGCTAGTCTGAAAATGAAGAGTGTCACTTTATTTGAAAGTATGTCCTTCAGACATTCCCACTATAGTACTCAGACATACTTTCCGATTTCACATCTTGACTCATATTCATTCTTAGTATGATTTGAAAAAGAGAAATATATTTTGTGAGTGCCTGTATTTTCCTTCTTGCAGTGGAGAGGGTCTTGGGGGACTAGTATGAGCGTTCAGAAAGTTAGTGGTCCTGCTCTTGCCGGGAACTGACCCGAGATGGAAACACTTTCCTTGTCCTTTTCCAGAAGAACATTCTTTCGCGGCAGCCTCACCTCGACTGATCCCACTCCAGCCGCCAGGAACACCCAGCCACAATCCCCACCGCAGCGCACACATTCAAATACTGGGCATGGACACACAATACCACACACAGGGTACTAACCATCCAGGACTATTTAGGTATATCATAACGTATCTTCCCCGATCTTTGGATAAAACTTCAGGGAACATTTTTGTATCACTGAATTCACTAACCGACATCCATCTGAGATCTTTGAGCCAAAGTGCTTTCACCACATTTTAAACTGACCTTACAGGAACTCCAAAACACTTCAAGAAATTGAAATGTCTGTCGGAGCTTAGCATTTCAAAAGTGCATTCGGTTTTGGAAACGCTTTCTGGAAGTTATCAGACCCAAACAAACAATTCCAGTTGATGCATAAAACTTAATTTTCGGCCAAAATGCCATTTTTGTCTCTGGGATCCTGCAGTCCAGGATACAGGATGCAATTAAACCCATAGCCCTTTGCGAAGTAAGAACCATCTCCTACGCTGTCTAACTTCCCCAGGGCAAAATGTTAGGGATTATTTGGGATCTAGCAACAAGCTTTCACGTCAAGTAAAGATCTCAACAATGGTTAGGGCTGATGATTCTTTCTTTTTTTGGTTTCATGCCGCTTTCTGTTATCCTGTCAGACTAAGAGCATCCACAGTGAATCACACTGGGAGGTATAGTTTCCGACGAGACAGCTGATGCCTGCTGTAGATTTCTGTTCAAAGATTGCGGCCATGGTGGGGCTGCGTGCTTTGTGTGGGAGGGTAAATGACTGACTAGAGATTAATTTAAGCTGCTTTCCTTGTGGGAAGCATTCAAAAAAGGGGGGTTGTTTTTAGGAGTAGCGGCCAAAACAGCTGAAGTTTCAAGGTGGGGGGGAGAGACAGCAGAGAGACATTAAATATTATGAAGGTTGCTGAGGACGTGTCATGGATGCAAAAGTGGAGACAGATGAAAGTTGTAGTAAATGCACAAATAGTGGCCCTCAACTGTAGAGAGGCATTCACTTGATTTATAATAGAAACATTTGTGATGTGTTCCCGTTTTAAATTTCTGTTCATGGAAACCCAACTCTTCCTCCATGTTTACCTGTTGTCTTGATACATTCAGGAACATTTCAGCAGAGCTAACTCCATCAGTACAACTACATAGTCAAGTCATAGGATACTGACCACACATGTGCTTTGAGTTTTCACTCACTAATGAATTGCAATTTTTTTTTTCTCCAATTGGTGTTTATGATGGTAGAGATTCCCATTGTAGTCACATATATTTGAGTTGATCGGAAGATCTGAGTTTCTAAATTAATTGCAACTGGGATGTTGGCGTGACTATGTTATACAAGTCGGAAACTCTAAGTACTAACTATAAGTACGATAACTCGGACAGGACAGCACTCTGTTTTTGTATTGATCGAGTTAGCGCAATATTCTAAATCAACGCATGTAATTACAATCCCGTACAGCTAAACTGCATTCTTAATTAGGTTTCGAGGGAAACGTATTTTCTCTCGGATTATGATTTTAAAACAGTTACAAACACGAGGTTAACACAATAAAACTACTTCGTTAAGTATGACTACGAAATTTAAAACAAAAATGCAACAAAACAATTAGGGTTAGGCAACAGAACTACTTGGTTAGGTTTAGTAAAAAACATCATGATTTGACTTAAAATGACTACTGTTGTTACGTTATTAAGCTACGGATGTAATTAAAACAATACATCCACCCCAAAGTCCTCCCCCTATATGGATTTCTGCAGACTACGATTACCAATGTATCTGTGATACATCAAAAACACATGTAATCACAATGCAATTTCGTTGTCTGGGAACATAATTTTTAGGCGACAGGTCTGCTTGAATGTTGGTGTGAACACTTTTTACAAGTCGGAAACCAGTACGATATCTCCAATATGACGCAACATGTGCTACTGCCATAGATGTTTCAAATTAAAACCTTCCATCAGCTAAAAGGGCACAATGCCTCCCTTACTTTGTAGGCTTTTAATGTGAAACATCTGCAATAAGAACAAAGAAAACAACAGAATTAGTGTTTGTATTGATTGAGTTAGTGCATTATGCTAAATTAACCATGCAAGCCATTATTAATGCAGGCAATTTCAACCCATCAATGTCTTTTTTTCCCCAGCAGCTTTTTAAAGTTGTCATCACATAAGCATTCTGTTCACCAGCCTCTCGTCCAACGGAATTGTCCCACACTCAGCCCTGAAAATGGATGTCATGGTTCACATGTGGGTAATGAATACTGAGCAGAGCGATTACGAACTGCAAACAGCGATGGCGTGCAACCGCAGGGCGAAGTTCAACAAAAAGAGATTGCACCAATACAGGAACCACAGGCTTGAATTTGTACCCATATTACCATACTATTTAGTATGCCAGAAAGATGTAATATGTCCCGATACATTGTATTTCTAACAACGTCAACAAACACAAGCTTTCAGAAACTTTCCACTTCCTAGGTCGTGAATAGTTCATATCGATTATTTTCATGAGCACGGTTAACACGACCCCATTTGAAGGAACGGTGAGAAACGGAGAGAGAAAATCAAAAATCAAACGATTAACATAAAAATTATGTTGCCGTGTATTTATTATTTTTGTTACTTTTGTACTTTTAAAGTCACCAGAATGCAGGAAAAAACATCTCTGAAACTCACATTTTCAGAGACGTTCAGGTACCCCGCTTAGGTTTTGAAATCCTCCCTATTTTTAAGGTCTCAAAATTTGAAATGTAGCCATCCATTCTCCAATTGAAGTGAATGAGTGACCGAGCAAAATACTTTAAGTGTAATGTGACTGCACTTTTTTACAGAAATAAAATAGTTCATTTTCGCGTATCAGTGCCGTGATATCAATACATAGTCGGACGACGGATACTACAAAACTGAAAGTGAAAGTAAGTCAGTAACACCGGCACAAGTTTATTAACCGGTGTGTAGATTACCTCACCGTCACATTCGTAACGGTTGCAGGGGTGGAAAATCCCAGTATTTACTCAAAGCACACTTGGCTTTGGACTCATGCATGTGTGCATACTGTACAGATGCATGCAAGCGAGCATATAAGCAAAGACAAGTAGCACACACATGCAGAAATGCCTGCATGACGCATCTGACTGCTAACGTGCACACAGCCGGCCCAGACTCCACCCCCAGTGGTTCAGTGATTGGCCTACTTAGAGGCAGGGCAGCCCACTGGCAGATTTTGAATAGAGGGAAACAGAGTGGGGAGGGATGGACGGAGAGCAGGAGGAGGGGAGATAGAGAGGGGGGCGGTG
>CAKALG010020190.1:0-11445 GCA_916700815.1 Helicolenus hilgendorfi | reverse complement strand
TGAGGTAATAAATCAAGTGAGAAGTAGACTCATTTTCTCATAGACTTCTATACAATCAGACTTATTTTTGCAACCAGAGGAGTCGCCCCCTGCTGGCTATTAGAAAGAATGCTTCAACATTGGCTTCACTTTCTAGACCTTGAGGCAGCACCACTGGTCTTCGGTCTTGTGGTTTCCCTTTTTGAATGACAAATACAGACTACTGCTAGCTGCTGGTGTGGAGAGTTATTTCCTCTTATGCAGGCGCAGGACGTAAGTGGTAGTTTGCCGTCTGCTATAGTCTTTGTAGTGTGTTCAAGTGCAACTTTTTGGCCAAGACAAAAGTAACGCGACGCCACGCAACAGTTTGCCTTTATCGCCGCTAATTCTTTGATGACGGTTTGGTGTGTCTGGGCCTTTAAATCTGAGCGTACGTACCAGCAGGAGTTCGTGACATCACAACTGGAAGCCAATCATTGTCCATTATGAAACATACACAAGTGTGATGTGGAAACTTGAAGCCTCCAGTGCACAACCACTGAGACTGGACTCTACAATAAAGTAGGAGGAGTAGGAGTAGATTTCAAGAATTTTGACAAAGCATTCCTCTAACCAAAGTCTTTTATATGTCTTAAAACGTGTGGAGGATTATGACTGAAGGTACATTGAAAATATAACCTTTTCATTTTAATTATTGTGTGGTAGTTTCTGACTTGATGTAAGTGTAATATAAATATACATAAGTAACCTACACACAAAACTGATGTTGTACTTTAGTAAGTTTATTAAATATGCACTATTTTGGTAAGCAAAAGCAACCATGAACATCAAGGAGAATCTTATAACATGGCTTTTAACACAACAAGTACAACCTAAGAGGTTTCAAGATAATACAGCATATACCTCAGCATACTTTTTTGTTGGTTTGTTTCTTTTGTAGCGTATTCTTTTGTATTTGTTTACTTGGGAGTATGGAGGGAAGGGATGGGGGAATACTCGGTGTGCTGTTATGTCTGTATGTTCATCCATTGATGACTGCTGATTATTGTGCACTCCTAAACAGATGATGAAAAAAAAAACAATAAGATACTTTAATGATACCCTTTTACCTATTTTTGAAGGCATGAATATTGACATCATGCCTTGTTAGGCTACAAAGGATTTAGAGATAACAGGCTGATCATCTCAACCATGACACACAATGAACAGATCATAGTGTTCTTTCCTTAATAAATGAAATACAACACACACAAACAAGATCATACAATATGCTGGACTATTTTAGATCATATTAAAGCTTAAAACAACATTAATTACAGTAGAAAGATGGCTAATAGCCACTAATAGACTATCAGTCTGTCAGGAGCATGATGTTAAACTTCCTTGTTCATCAAATATTAAACAAAACGTCATTAAATATGGATGGAAATAAAAAAACAATAAGACACTTTAATGATGATCTTTGACCTATTTTTGAAGGCATATTGAAATATTGACATCATGCCTTGTGAAGCTACTATGAAGTTAAAGATAGCAGGCTGATCATCTCAACCATGACACAATGAACAGATCATAGTGTTCCTTACATACAATATGCTGGACTATTTTAGATAATATTAAAGCTTAAAACAGCATCAATTACAGTAGAAAGATGGCTAATAGCCACTAATAGATTATCAGGAGCTGATGTTAAACTTCCTTGTTCATCAAATATTAAAACAAAACGTCATTGAATATGGATAGAAATAAAAAGATCGACTGTAGAGCTGTCAACTTTGATTGTTTCAAAGTCAAACAGTTCTTCTTACCTTTGCAAAAAAAGCCAAGTGTGTCACTGTCGCTGTGCCATTAGGCATTGAGGGGTTGCATTAGGCTGCAGCCCGCAGGGGGGAAGTAAAAAGCCATCATCTTCCACTTTTTGAAGACTACTTCCACTGAAATACCATGCTGGATGAAAAGTCGGATGACAGGATTGCAGGGATTTTAGAAAACAGCAGCACAGTCCTTCAAAGTGTCCTCGTTGTTGACTTTATTCAGCCGCGTGCAGCACGTTTTTCCTTCATATGGAGACAATGTGCGCTCAAGACAATGAGAGACGCTCCTGATGACGACACAAGGAAAATCCTTAAAAGATATTCCGCCTGTTTAAAGTCGTAAAAGGCTCAGATTGTAATTCCCCCTGCGGTAGGAACAATATCCCTTGTATCACTGGTTGGGGGAAGCCTCTGAAGTCCCTGTGATGCGTAAAACTCCTTATATTCGCGTCCAAAAACTTGATTACGCGTCAAATAAGAGACGAATTACAACTGTTTTTTTGAAGAAAATATCAGCAGCAAGTTGTTGCGTTTGGAGAAAAACGTTGAGTGGAATAAACCGGCGTGTTTTTATTCCTCTGAGCCGGAGAGAGACGCGGCAGCTCCATCCAATTCCTCCAAAGCGCATGTACGCTTGTGGGAATGTGAGAGAGGCTTCCACTGTGTGTGTGTGTGTGTGTGTGTGTGTGTGTGTGTGTGTGTGAGAGAGAGAGAGAGAGAGAGAGAGAGAGACAGAGAGAGAGATGGGGGCGAATGGTTTGTATGTGTGTGAAGTGTGTTTTTGGAGTGTGTGTGTGTGTGCACTGTAAACAATTGCTGTTAATTTACAGCAGGATTTCAACAGTATTAACCTGTTATTGCTAAAAACAGTGCTTTACTGTTCATTTTATTTTTTATTTTATTTGACCTTTATTTAACCAGGTAAAATCAATTGAGAACCAATTCTCATTTACAATGATGACCTGGCCAAGTGCAGCAAGAGTATAAAAACACAGTCCACACAAGTGGCACAAACAGCACAGATACAGTTCAGTATGACAAACATACAGTATGCCATGACAAGACATGAGAAAATGGCTAAAAACAGCACAGGTAAATAAATAGGTCAGAAATTGATGAACACTATGTACAAAAACAAGGTGGATTACTGGATGTTCTTTGTAAAATTGTAATGGAAGAGAGAGAGAGAAGTGAGGGCTGGTCAGCAGGTTCAGCAGTCAACTATGACTTGTTGCAGCTTTTGTTTGAACATGTTGAGAGATGTGAGAGCTGTGAGAAAAGAAAACCTGTTAAATTACACTCATAGGCCATTTTTTAACTGAACTATAATGCATTCTTAAAAAACAGCACTGATCAACTGTCTAAAGTATCATCAGTAACAGTTTCATGCAGTATTTTTTTTAATTCTGGGACCTGATCTGCACATGTGAGGCGTGTACATTGTACATGATTGTAAAATCAGTGAATTAGCTTTGTTGTTCTTCACTCACATGTTGTTATGGCTTGCATTCTGTGCTTGTAGCCAGATTTAGACATTTTTTGAAAAGTGTCAACAAGTCTATTATAGCTAATGTAAAAGAAAGATGAAAAACAGCTAAATAATGTATCTTTAAACAGTAAATTAACTGCAAAATACTGTGAAATTAAAAAAAAAAAAACAGTTCAAACTGTATTTTTCATAAACAGTACAAAGCTGTAAAATTCAACGACAGTATAATAATTTAAATTTTACAGTAACATAAAGGCAACCCTGCCGCCAGTTCTTTACTGTTATTTTACTGGGAAATTCTTAACAGTGTGCGTGTTTATGGAGGGAAACGAGGCACGGTGCCATGCTTTTCTTGCATGTGCAGGGCGCGGACGATAAGGGGATGACTTTGTTTTGAGGAGAGCCAGAGGGAGAAGCCTTGTGGATGCTCAGCAAAGGAGGATCAGCTTGTGATGTTGTTGAAAACATCTATGTGTGGAAGCAGCAGGCTTCTGAATATCAGTCATGCAAAGCTCACAACATTCCTGCAGAAGCAGCAACATGGAAAAGTGTGTTTAAAGAGTCTCACAGCTGCATGACTGACATGTATGAGTGACTCTTTTGTTATGTTCATGTGAGATATACATGAAATGCCCCAGAGGTTAGGAGTTATCAACACACACACACACACACACACACACATATGCCTGTGGTTTTGTCCAACTTTTTCTGTCTCCATAAACACAAAAGAGAAAAAAGGGGAGGGAAAGCAAAAACGTTGCAGATGTTGGCATGTGTGTCATTTCCTGTATTTACATGCTGGAGTTGATTCAATGAAAATACACCAGCCGAGGCGAGGTGAAGAGAATGTAAGACAGACGTTGGGGGGCAGATATTTTGAACAATACGCTCTACGGTAAGTGTGTGGAAAGAGAGAGAGACACACACAGAAAGAACATTATTTGTTCAGATGGCTGAGATTAAGTTCGAAATAAAACACCCCCGAGGGCATGAGTGGTGCAGCTGAATACACAATCATTAGGACGTTGTCTTGGTCCTCGACCTTAAACCTGACCTTGACATGCTTGACCCTAACTCCACACACTCACACTAAAAATAAACCTTTGGGATCCTCAAGCATCACCACTGAGTGTTTGTTTTTTGCTCTCGTGGAACCTGTAAGATCCTGTAAACCTGCTCTAAAACTCATACGACTAGAGCTGGTTCAGATTCGTGTTGGAGTCGTATCCCCGGTGCAAGTGGTCAGTCAGTTGCTGTATTTACATTCCGTAATAGATCGAAATGAAAACACGCCGCAGAGGGAAACTGAACAGGAGGGAAGACGGAGACGTGGAGAGAGTGTGGGAGAAAGAGGAGAGGAAAAACAAAGCCTTACATTGTTGACTGTTGCATTTGTTGTTTACAAGCCCACTTGGGATTTGGGGATTTAGAAAATGCGTTGACTTTTTTTTGGGTTATACTTATTGTAAGCAGCTGTGGACGAGAGTCAGTCTGTAGCTAAATAATTAAAGGGGAAAATGTGATTTTTTTTGGAAAGAAAAGGAGGAGAGGAAGGTAGGGGGAGAAGCAGGACAGGAGGTGAGAGGAGGTGAGGAGAGAAAAGGAGTGCAAGGTTGAGAGGAGGAGAGGAGAGAATTGGTCCTTTTGAGTGTTTATATCATTTGAAATGAGAATATCTCAGTGGATCAAAGTATGATTGACAGTTATTTCAGACTCAGTGATTGGGTAATGACTGAAAGAGGGAGGGACGTTTAGGGCGGCAACAAGCGCTTATTTTCACTATCGATTAATCTTCTCTGTCAAACAAAATGTCAGAAAATAGGTAAAACAAATGGCCACCAAACAGTCCGAGAAACCCACAGTGGTGTCTTTAGGTCTTGTGTGAAAAATTATGATTATCAAGAGTTGTTCTGACACTGATAGTGCACAAAATTTGGGAGTATGCCAGTCTATGCACTGATTCGATATCATAATTTATTAACCCAGGAAAAAAAATCAACTTGTTTAATCTGATTATTTAATAATTTATCTTTTTTATATAATTAATTTATGTTCTTTGTAACTGTAACTTGCATTAATTTTCTGTATGTATTTGCTCACGTTTTACAAAGGCATTGACCTGAGCCAGGCCATACAACAAAGATAGTAATCATGGTCAGTAGTAAACAGCTGTTTAATAATAATAATAATAATAATAATAACTAATAATAACTTTTTACCGCAAGTTCTAGTATCATAATCGGGATCGGGAAGGAAAAATAGTATCGGGACAGTATCTTTCTTTCTTTCTTTCTTTCTTTCTTTTTCTCCCACTTGTCATGCAAACCTCTTCCTCTCTTTCCTCCCAGTTACTGCTGCTGTTGCCTATTTTTGTATATCTTGAATGAATCATGACATATGAAACTGTGTTTTTGTGTGCCTTTCTTTCTTTCTTTTTTCTTTCTTTCTTTCTTTCTTTCTTTCTGTGTTTTTATGTGACGTCACACGCGCTAAATTACAGCCTCTCTGCTCCTACAGCACATGTTGACATGTAGGTCAATGAGCCTCAGTGTCTCTCCCCCTCTGTGTGTGGAATTGATTTTAAAAGAATTTAAAACCAGATCAGGAGAACAGCGGAGAAACGGTGTGTTCATTTCTCTGCTGCTGTGGATACGACACAGATTGTTTAAAGTCACTCATGTGGTGTAAACACTCCCTCTAGATACAGGAGCACGCTGTTGAATTGTCTCTATCGTATAGTCCCATTTTTCATGTTATATCAGGCTTCTACTGATATCTAAATATACTGCAACTGTTTTGTTTGTTATGATAAAAAAAAAACAGGATACTAGAATCATAGTTTGTTTTGTCTTCACCGTGCTGCTTGAGAAAAAGGTCTGTTGTTTGTCGTTTGAGGTTTTGTATGGGCTTAATAATTCATAAGTGCCTTGAAATCCATCTACAATGCTTTTAAGCTTCAAACGTCCCACTGCTCTTGTTATTTCACCGCTGCTGAGCTTCAGCTGTGTCGGGCTGTAAAAGGATTTAGGGATTTAGGTGATGCTGTGTGTTTTAATTTGTCAAATTTAGATCACTGACCTGATGTTGAGGCTTTATGAACGTCATCAAAGTCGAAAATTTAGACTCGTAGTACTGGTACTTAGGTTATTTTCACGTTCACACGTATACAGTGCCTGCAATTAAGGGCAAATACCTGACAAAGGAATAGTTCATCATATCAATAGTTATACGGGAAGATAAATACCACTCTCAATTGTGTACTGTAAATATGAAGCTGGAGCCAGCAGCTGGTTAACTTAGCTTAGCATAAAGACTGGAAGCAGGGGGAAACAGCTAGCCTGGTTCTGTCCAACAGTAACAAAATCTGCCTACCAGCACCTCTAAAGCTTTGAAGGTTTTGTGCGTGACTATTCCTTGGCCGGGACCAGTAAATTCCTGGAGTAAAACGGTGGATTGTCATTATGGCTCTGTGCGGAAGACTTATGTTTTTGAGTTGTCCGTCCGTCCGTCCCTATCTATCACGATATATGTCGTTTCATATCTCGATAACGATATATATCACGATATAGCATGTTTTCTGATAATTCAATAAATGAATAGTCAATATGAGATAACAAAATGTTAAAGTTTGTATACTCCTGTGTGAATGAAATACTTGACAAATGAAAAGTACTGAGTATTTCCTCATTTTAAGAACTTGCAAAATCAACAGAACAGTTTTAGTGAAATTATAGAGAAAAAAATAAATAAATATAGGCCTAGCCTACAGATAGAAAATATATACGATAGACATTTTTATATTGTTTTGACTATATATATCGTCATATTGGCCAGCCCTATCCCATTCTCGAGAACGCAATATCTAAGGAACTCCTTGAGGCAATTCCTTCAAATTTGGCACTAATTTGGTCTCGAGGACAAACTGATTCGATTTCGGTTGTCAAAGGGCGCTATGACCTCACAAAACATGTTTTTAGCCATAACTCATAAATTCATATGCTATTATATGACAATTTCACACAAATGTCTAACAGGATAAAATGATGAAGTGATGACAGTTTGGACAGACATGGATGTAAACTGCAACTTGACTGGTTGGCTGAGGCATACAACTGCGAGGCGGTAATTCTAGTTTTATACTTACCATACGATACGGATCAAATAAACAAGATATGACATGTAAATTAGTGAGCTTTAGAGGTGCTGGTAGGCGGATTTGGAGATCCATGGAGAGAGCCAGGCTAGCTGTTTCCCCCTGTGTACAGTCTTTAGGCTGAGCTACGCTAATCACCTGCTCTCTGTAGGTTCATAATTAGCACACTGGAGTGTGATCCATCTTCTCATTTAACTCTAAGCAAGAGAGCGAATATCAAATTATTCCCTTAAACCCAAGCTGATGGAGCTCATTTGTGACTGTCTGTCTTCGTTACTGCAGTCACACAGAGCGATACACGACACTGTAATGCTAAAAATAATTTTAAAAAAAACATAACCCAAATACTTTCACATCAAAACAAAATGAATCAAACATGCAATTTATATTGTTCCTATATTTGAGTCAGAAGAAACATCTAGCGATATGAAAAGAAAAATTTGCATGATTCGTTTTCTGTGAGCTTTACAGTAATGAAATGTACCACTACTACACACACACACACGCACACACACATTGGGATGAATAGTTATGACGCCTACCTCTACATACCCCTCCCATCCCCCTGCTCTCCATCACTATGGTTACAATGATGCAGGTTACCGTGGCAGCCAAGTCAACCCCACTCTCAATACAAAAGCGCACGTGCATGTGCTTAACCACACACACAGACATACGCAGGCTGTGACGCTGAAGAGTAGAATATAGAGGATGTTCAGCTATTTCTGGAGGGGACACAGGGACGTTGAACTGTCATCATTTCTGAACCCACCTCTGCCTCCATCGTTTCCTCCATCACCACATCAGCTCCTGTTTCACCCTCTTTTCTTTCTTATCTGTCTTCTCCTGAGCAGATGATGGATGAACTCCCTCTCCTTTCTGTTTTCTTTCAAATTCTCAAAGTTAAATAAAACATGGAGCAGAATGATTTATGACGCCATCATCAGAAACCCATAGTATAATGAATCAGGAAGCATCTTATCTGTTGCTGCCAGTGTTGTGCATGTGGCTGTTATCATCTCTTGTTCTTGTGTTGGTTCTTCATTAGTGGATTAAGTTCTCTCTGTGCATTTGAGGCTATGCCACCACCTAGTGTTCATACTAAAAAACTGCCAGACAAGATTGTAATCATGTCACTCTGGATGTTTTGTTGCAGATTTCTCAAAAGCTGGACTTCCAGGATGAATTACAGATCAAAATGGGACGCTACAAGCGTGATTCACCCAGTCACACCTTCAAAATACATGTAAAGGTCATGTTCATGTTGTCAGTGTTGGTATCAGGAGCTCAGTCAGTTGATTTCACTCTGAAACATGTCTTATACTACTTATTTTCTTATTAGCAATGAATTATTTTGGTTATAAGATGTTTGAAAATAGTAAAAAATGAAGATAACAATTTCCCACAGCTCAGGGTGACATATTGAAATTATTTATTTTTGTCCTACTAGCAGTCCAAACTCAAAGATACGTAGTTACCTATCAAACAAGACAAAGAAAATCTGCAGATCCTCATTAAAGTAGCTAGAAATGTTTTGCAATTTTACTTGAAAAGTGACTTAAATGATCCATTGATTATGAAAATAGTTGCTGATTAATAATCAATCAAATCATTTTAGCTGTACTTAATATTTACGTATTCTTCTTCTGTTTTATACTTTTATTTTGCAATATTTATTTGAAGGAGGAGAAGCAATAAAAGGAAGGAAGAAAACAAGATGGACACAATGGGAGAAAGAGGATTGGACAAATAAGGAAAGGGGGGAAAGCAAGAGGACATAATGGAGAGATGAGGAAAGTACCTGATGGTAAGTACAATAAAAATAAATAATACTAATACTATAGTAAATATAAATCTGTAACACTTCCTTAAGTATTTAGCCTCAAAACCAACTTCCTTCTTTTAGCCTACGTGCATATATGCACACATATACTAAAGTATGTTCACCGTTATCCCTTTTTGGGATTTACTCTTAGTACTCTTCTTAGTAGTAATCCCATTTCTTCTAATCCAATCCTCTCTCCTCATCCTCCCCAACATGCTCTCTCACACACAAACACACACATGTAGCCTACATTCTCTCATGTAGACCAGTGGCCATTCATGTTGTTGGACTACTGCTGTCGTTGTTTTGGACTCACGCTCATAAAACGCCATGGACCCCTCTCCCTCAAGACTACACCCAGCGATACCTTGGTAAGCACGCCGTGTGATGAGTGTGCTATACTAGAGCCAGGATTAAGGAGGCAGAGTGCACAGCGAGGTGTTTACAACATGTCTAATAGAGCTAAGTGGTTGTTATAATCAAGTGTACTGCCTGTTTTCATAGTTTTTTATTCATTAATTTGAATTGTGCCGTCTTCATTACAGTCATATTCAACATTTAATTGAGTAGTTTATGAGGTTTGTGTCTTAATGTAACAATTAAGGCTGTTGTTTAACCTTCTCAAGCACGCTTTTGAGTAATCAACCAAAACTCATCACGCTTGAGGGTTGAATTTAAAGTCTCAAAGCTGGTTTCTAGAGCAGTTTTAGTTTAGTAGTCTAGTCTGGAGATGACAAACAAACCAGACTAGCCAAGGTGTTTGGCCGTCTCCGAGGGTATTAGCATTATCTCAGCTACTTTCCTGCCTCCAGACAAACCCACATCCTCATGGCTGTCTGACTGGTGAGCCCACGTGGTTTAGGTGGGCCACAGTGAAATGGAATGTAGGTTAGTTTTAAGAAAATGCATACTTTATATTTACAACCTCAAGATACAGATGAGAACTTTCTCAATACTTTTAAGTGCTGCTTTTTTCCTCCCTTTCCACTTCTCACTGCTGCTCATTTTCAATATGGAAGTAACCTGGAGAAAATGAGGTAGAAGCAATAAGGAAGTGAGGATGAGACGAAGACAGTTAATGCACCATAAATGTCCCCCAATAGATAGACGTGCATGCAAACAACAAAAGCGTCCAAATTGTAGTAAGGTGTGCAAAATGAATTATACTTTAAAAGTTACACAAATGTATTTCACTGTGGCAGAAATGATGGAAAATGTAGTTATTAAGTCCAGTTAGCGAGATCAGTTCCTCTCGGTCCACTGATGTGACAGACTGTCACAGAGCGGGGATGAGTTAAAGAGTTTGATGGCTGCCAGCAGGAATGATCTCCTGTGTGCTTATTGAGCTTGTTAGCGTCTCACGCTCCGGCCCCAGCAGCACACTGCAGCATGAAAGATAGCGATGGCCACCACAGACTGATGCAACATCTGCAGCATCTCGTTACAGACATTGAAGCCTCTTGAGCCTCCTCAGGAAGTAGTGCCGGCCCTTCTTGTAGAGGGCTCCTGTGTTCCCAGCAACACTCCAGCCTGTCATCCACACCGAGGTATTTATAGGAGCGAACCACCTCGACATCCTTCCCCTGGATGGATACAGGGGTCAGAGGCTTAGTCCTGAGGGAGTCAACAAGCAGCTCTTGCTTATGTTCAGCTGCAGATGGTTCAATCTGCACCCCCCAAAAAACACAACAGGAAGGGGGAGAGGGCAGTGCCCTCGGGGGCCCCATGTTGCAAATCACAGTTCAGTTCCTCAGTCTTACAAAGCCTACCCAACCATCATAAGGCCTTGTCCTGGTGGGAATAAGCCCAGTGTAGCAGGTAAATGATAGCGTCATCCACCAGGGGGTGGTCTAATGGTGATGTCATGCCAACCGATATCCTCTCATTTAAATGTTAAATGTCATTAGTGCTGAAGCGATTAGTGGATTACTCGTTTAAGTCATTTATCAAACAACAACGAGACTTACTTATAGGCACAGTGGTGCTTTGATCTAAACGGTAGCATGCTAACATTCTCCGATGACGACGTTAACAGTTGTCAATAGTTGTTGAGGTGTTTCAGTCTGAACCAACATGGTGGACCGATCAACCACCTGCCATCTATGGAGCCATGCCGCTAGCGTTTGAGGATATGCTGCTTTTCTCTGTTTTATAGCCCTAGTAAATTGAATATCTTTGAGTTTTG